>PVKA01001717.1:0-139254 GCA_004027165.1 Ctenomys sociabilis
TTTTGTCTTTTTGAGACAGGGTCTCACTATGCAGTTCAGGCTGGCCTTAAGCTCACTTTTAGCTCAGGCTGGTCTCGAACTCACAACAATCCTCCTGCCTCAGCCTCCCGAGTGCTGGGATTACAGGCATGCACCACAGCAGAAACCTTCTTTCTTCTTCCCTTCTATACCTTCCACGTTTCCAGCCAGACCCAGTCTCCATTTTGAAGCTGACAATGTAGCATTTAACATCTTAATTGCATAACATTGGAGTGAGCCTTTCTGTTCCTCTAATGACTAACCTTGGGTCATAGTCAGAAGTTCAGTTCAGTTCTGCTCTGACAAGATGAGGATGCTCTGAGAGGCGAGGGTCTCTGTGGTTTAAGGTTCCCTTGTACATCTCCCTGGAACCTTGGACATGTGACTGAGTGGTGATATTTAGGTCCAATGTAAAACAGCCCCAGGACTAACCTTTTGCCAGGCTCTCTAATCTTTGCGGAGACACCCTCAGTCTCACATCCTTGGCTTAGATGCCAGTGTTTATGATGCCAGCACCACTGTGGATATCCCTGGCAAGACAAGACCCCTGCAGTGCTGGCCTGGGGTCCAGCCACACAGGAATGGGCACAAAGGTGGAGGAAAACAGATGCTTTGGCTGGAATTAAGGAAGCTAGGGTCCCAGAGCTACGAAAGCATTCTTTAAATCTTACTGTGAGAGCACAAGGGTTCCCTGGCTCCTTTTGTCCTTCACTCTACTGCCCATTCTGCACTCCTGGACTGGCATCCAGTTAAGCTGAGGACACTGAGGCTGCTATCTGTAGGTAATTTGAAGGCTACAAAATGTGAGTAGACACCACAAGAAGATAAAGCACAAAGAGCTAGCTGACCACAGTTCTCATTTAGAAAAGGCACAAACAGGTAACATGATGAATGATGGCAGGCATCAGGGTGGTGGTGATGTTTGAGGGCAGAGAAGAGAGTGAGTCTGAGGGAACTCTGGAGCTGGTGACGCAGGGTATCCAGAGGGGAAAGGCGATTGATCTATGTACCTGTGATCTGTGCTGAAGTTCAGTGAAGATGGTTTGGGAAAGTACATAGACCTTAGCACTCGCAGTACTTTGAAGTAACTTCTTTCAATTGTCTGGCACATTTGCAATGTATTGAACACTATGGGGACAGAAATGATAATAGTTTATTTTTTAAAAAAATCTTAGAAAATTACCCTCTTGTATTTTTCCATTATGGCTGGTATTTCATCTCTGTTGAGCTTAGTGTGAAAAATTGAGTCCCGATCTCTTATCAAGGTTTTAAATCCTCCCGTTGAAATTCAAAAGTAACAATTCTCTTTCTTTTCCCCTATAGTATAAGATTCCAATTATGAAGCAGCATGGTTCATTTCTGGAGTTCACTGATCATTACTGTAATCACTGATGTAATTTACCATATACATAAAGGGCTGTCATATTAGGTTTGTTTTGGATTGCCAGCTCTTACTGAAGTGCCTGCTATTGCCATGAGGATAAAGGAAGTGGTTAGCCACAGAGAAAGCCTTCCAATAATGAGATCTTACAGTTCTCACCAGTCTATATGTACGGTACAAACTCAGCCTTCACACCCATTCATAAGGGGCTTGTTACAAAACTATGGGCATAGTCTGCATTCTGTGAATGCGTATTAATATCTGACACAGTTTTAATCATATTGCACTAGTACAACTCCGTCTTTGAGAAAAACACCCTTGCTATCTCCGTTCGACAGTTGAAACTAAGGCGCACATATACTGTGAAACTTTCCTTAGGTTCAAGAGCCAAGTGCTAGTCCTGCCTGGTTTGGATTCTGTCACCAGCAGAGTGCATGCTGGTGCTGCTTGGGTCACACTTGCAAAATCGAATATTTAACTTTCTTGGAATTAAGGATGGATTTCAGTGGAAAAATGGTGAGAAACTGGCATGTTGAGATAAGAAAACTGAGGAACAAATTTTATAAACTGGTGTGTAGTCATGATACTAGGAGAGGGTATGCTCACTGAGTGGAGAAGGTGGAAGTGAGATAGCATAGGGGGAGCACAAGAGATGAGGTGACTTGGGCTGGCTTTATGGAAGGCTTTGATGTGAAGGCAGGCTGTACTGTGAGCAGCCCCAGTCAGTACCAGACGCTGGGCAGAATCCCCAGTGGGCCTGGTGCCACGTATACAACAGGTCGTTGAAATTATAGCTGGCCCCGAGGTCCCTGACACAATATGAAGTTGTGTTTAGTTTTCCCTTAGGGTCACAGGTCATGAAAGTCACTGTCAAAGCATTTAATGTAAATGAGTTCTTTGCCTAGGAGAATGTTCGGAAACCTTTCTTGCTGCACCTTGATGCTCATCCACAACAGCTGCTTGCCCAAAGTCCAGCTTCTGGCCCAATGACACCTCCTCTCTCCACGTCCTGTACTCAGGCAGATGAGGCTATTGAAAAAGTGAGCAAGCCATTATAAGGGGATAGATTAATCAGGAAAGTCAGGCCAGTGTATCCTTTAGCTCTCATGCTTGAAAACTTACATAAGTCAGTCACTCTCTTCCCCAACTGGAAACCCATTCTAAATCAGTGAATCCATGTCCCTTCTTAATGCCAAAAGCTTCTGGGAGGGTGGAGGGAAAACACTGCCTGTGAGTAGGAGCCTGCGGTACCCTCCATCCTGCCGCAGGTGGTTTCTCTCCCTGCATAGATGCTGCAGAGTAGCTCATTTGTCTCATGTGGCCGGTTGAGTTTAGAATGAATGTATCACTGTCTTACTTGTGAGTTACTAGACATGTGGACGGACTGAGCCACTAGAGTGAGGATATGGTCTTGGTTGTCCCTCTTGAAGCTCGCTTTTCCTGCTTCTTGTTCTATTTTGTGTTTGATGAGAATCATAGGCAGTGACTACTGAGCGTCCTCCAGGTCCTGCCCTGAGTGGGCTAGAAACATTTCCTCAATGGTAGCAGCTGCACCCTCCATTTATAGATGAGGACTCGGGAGAGTAATGAGGTCTGATGATGTATCCAAGACTCTACTGCTTGTTGAGTCTCGTGTGAGCCCACTGAGTGCCACTCCCTAAGCCGCCCCAGCTGCTGTGGTGCAGAGTAGCTGGGTGCAGCAGGCCTACCCCAGCCGGGTTTTGCTTTATCTCCAAGAGATGAGCTCATTCCTTGGTCCTGGTTAGAGCTCCAGTTTCATTGCTTTTGACCTCTGCTCCTGCTCAGCCAGCATCTGGCTCTGGCATCGAGCTTATGGCTGTCCTGCTAACCATACCAGGACTCAGGCAGACCAGGGGCCACTCCCAGCACTCCTTTGGTGCTTAAGCGAGGAAGAGATCAGACATCCCTGGCCTAGGATGTTCTCTAAATAAATACTGAAATGCCACAGGCTTGGACTGATGATGGGTGGACTCGCCTGGAAATGGCCTGTTGTTTATTACCAAAGTGGAGCTGCACTTGGAAGAAATAGATGCAAAGCAAAAGCGACTTTGCATTTAGTTAGCCTCTGAATCCACGTGACCCGCTAGCTCCCACTTTAGCTCCCCTTTCTGCTGCAAATGTTTGCTGCTGCTATAGTTTATGAAGCTTAAACCCTCAGGGGCCCTCTGAGCCCCTTCAGTATGCTCTTTCCCAAGATTAGGTAAATGTCAGCAGAAACTCACCATGTATTTAGTGTTTTAATAAAACCACCATTTGTTGATTTTGTGGCCTCGGGTTCCAGCAGGAGAAGAAACAGCCACATTATGCTTTGTACCTGTACCTCCACCGCCTTTCTACAGGATATGCAGAAATGTTGTCCTCCTGCCACCCAAGCTATGATTTTCCTGGTGCATCCTCCACTGCTAATTCTAGCCCATAATCACAGGATGAGCCAGGGTCATTTTCAGGTTCGAGGAAAGAAATAGAATCCAGCTCGTGTATCACAAGAAACATAACTTTTAAGTCCTAACTTCCAGCTCCTTGATGACAAAGTCACCACCTGCCAAACTTAGATGACAGTAATTCTACTGAGAGGGCACAGGCCTGAAATCCCTTGAGGCATTTCCCTGTGATGCCCTCAGAAGGCCGCCTGGCAACCTCACTGTTAGGGCATTGCTCTATGCCCTTTGGTGTCTGGGACAACAACCAACATCAAGGAAGAAATAAGGCAACAGTGCCTATCTGGTGGCCCTCAGTGGCCCCTCAGGCCATTGATGTGGCTGCCCAAATCCTATGCATGGTAGATGGAATGCGAGCTGGACAGCGAGTCTCCGCTACCTATTCTCCAATATTTGCTGTGTTTGCAAGAAACTAAGACAGAAATGGAGAACAGGAAATTGCGCCACCCGCATATTGAGGCACACTTTAACTCTCATGCACGAGAGCAGTCTGTGTCTTTTCACCTCATTTTATTCTTAAGGCAAAAGAGCAAAGGCAAGGGCTATGCATGCTGGTGGCCTGGGGTGAGACGTGGGGCCTGACAGAGGAGGAGAAGGGCGGTGGGGAGAACAACACAGGCTCCTCCCGCGCCTCTGGGGAACTCTCTCTTACACAGGTGGGGTTGTCCTCAAGGCACCATCCTGTGGCTGCTGTGCATCATCTCTGGGTTGGTACTGGTGTGCAGTCACAGCACACACACCTCTGCACCCTGCACGGGACCTGCTGGCCGAAGCAAGCCCAAGAACTTCAAGTAGCTCCAATATTACTTACAGTAAATGCAGTGACAGGGTTCCCCTTAGCATCCAGAGTAAAGTGGAAGAATATTAATATAAGAAAACGGAAAACTCACTTGGATGGGAAACATGGGCTCTGAATCTGGAAATTGGATTGTGGAAGAAAACCCATGAAGAACTATGGCAGTAACTGTGATTACCTTTCCTTGAGATTGTGGAAAAGACATAAGCAGAAACCTGGGGCAGAGCTCATTCCTGAGGCAAAGCCTGAGTCTTCTCCCTTCCTTTCTGGGACCCTTTTAGCAAGAATGGGCCTGCCTGTGGGGAGTTCAGAAATGGGCTGTTGGGCAGATTGCCTCCTGAATCCCACTAGCCACACACCTTTCCTTCCCTTGCCTGTTCAGAGCTTGTAGCTCTCATTTCTTCTGTATCCAGGAGGCCTCTACGGAGGCCAATGTTGGTCTGAGTTAAACTTGATCTGCCCATTTCCACTCCGTGAAGCATGGTGTGTTAAACATAAGGCTTCCACATGGAGCTGTTAGGGTCCTCAGCACCTGGCGCAGGCTCAGGGGTGCTGGGCACAAGAAGAGTACTGTCAAGGGAAGATATACAAATGTCCACATCTTGGGTGAGATGCTTTTGAATCCTGCTATCTTCTCTCTTGGGACCTAGTTAGGGGCCCTGTCCCGACCTGTACACCAGAAGTGGAGTAGGAAAGGTAAGAAAATTCCTGCTGGGAGGCCTTCTGTCCTCCTGGCCAGATCACAGTCTGGCCCTCCAGCTCTGCTGTGGATCTGCTGCAGATGCTTGCCTGGGGAGGAAGGATGGCTACTCACTGCTTTCTGGTTTCCCATGAAGCAACTCATAGCTTTACACCTCTGAACTTGCACTGTCTGCTGCCTGTGTCATTCTAATTTCTTAACTATGTGTGTCCAGATTGCTTCTAGGGAGGAGAAACATGAGCTCTCAATACTGAAGGCTGACATTTGAAACATTGCAGTCTGTAGATCAGAGAGGGGCAGGGTCCCTAATGGACAGGCCCACGAGATGAGGGAGAGGCATTGCTGCACGAGCCCGAAAGCCTTGTGTGGGAAGGTTTGAGCAGCATGGCTGGCTAACTTTACAGCTGGCTCCCTTCCTTCACCCCTACCTTTCTGCTTTCTTGAGCCTTCATTTCCTTCCCCTCAATCTATGTCCTTTTTTCTTATTTTGGCCGGAGACAGTTACTTGTTTTATTTTCTTTATTCAGCATACCCAGAGAATTATCCGGTGCATGTGTCTCTCATATATCTCAGTTTCTTTATCTTGTGGGTAGGCAAAGAGAATGACTTCATACGAGGCCAGCAAAGATAAAAAAGTGAAATTCAGTTTCCCAGTATCTCAGCCAAGAAATTGGTCTATTGACCTACTTAGAATTCAGATTCTTAGAAGACAAAGGGAAGGATGTGGACTTACACAAATCTGTTGAAAATTAAATGGCCATGGGTGCATAGCAAATACAGTTTTATTCTACTAATATATTATATGGCTTAAAATTCATAATGCATTGAAAATAATTTGAAGGACAATAGACATTATATATTTATGTCCTTGGTATTAATAGACAGAAAAGGAAGATGGTAAATGCTGGTGGTATGAGTGTGTGTGTGTGTGTGTGTGTGTGTGTGTGTGTGTGTGTGTGTGTGAAAGAGAAGCAATCCATTCCTATGATGATTCAGAACCAACCCATATTGGCTGTGCTTACCTCCAGCTCTACATTTTGAATATTAATAACTGCAGAGTAAAAGCATGTAAAGACGGTCAGTTGCTTAAAATGGAGCTAGCAGTGTGTCTTCAAACTACACATTGCTAAAATGAACTTCAGATTTTGCTGATCTTCATAGAGGCAAACATTCTTTCCCACATGAGGAGCTGTTTTGGAGGATGAGACCTTCGGGTGCACAGTGGACAGGAGAAGCAGTGTATCACTGACCAGTCTGTGCAAGTCTGATCTCTCCTCCACCCTTTGTCAGCCAAAGCTGCCTTTGCAGTACAGCTCTCACCTTCTCCTCCTCCCCCCAACTTGACTGGACTGTAACTAGCCCATTCCGCCGCTTGATGCTGAGCCCTGCAAGAAGTCCACATCAGCACCCCCAGCACAAGATGCCTCCTACTTGCACAAAACCAAATGCCAAACTGCTTTCACAATGGAGATGTTGGACCTGAAAGTTGGCTCCATCAGAATGTCCACCCGGTGGTTATGTGAATGGTTGTTTATAACTTGTGTTCAGCTTTCTAGCCAAGCACTAGTGTCGCCTAAAATTGCTACTGGGAGAAAACCAAAATGCTATTTTGTAAGCCCAGACTGTTCATCTACGTTTTGGAAAACTGCTCCTCTTTCTGCAGAGCTTGCTAAAGAAAGATAAACAAGTCTCCCCAGACAATTGGAGGCGAGGGAGCAGCGGCTCTTTATTAGGTTACATAGTACAGCGGGGATGAGCAGAAATATGTGGCAAAGGTGGCTGCCTTCCTGCGGGGTGAGAGCCGTGAAATACCAGCACTCTCCGCAGATCCCCGAGTTGACAGGGAAACCGGTCAACCTCTTTATTTTTCCCATGAGCACATCAGAAGCATAATTTGGCTTTTAAATCATGTGCTGTTTGTCTGCTGTAATGATAGCTTAAACAACTAATTTGGCTTTAAATAATAATTAGTTCCTGACTGCTGAGAATCAGTGACCCCACTCTCCACTCAAATTCCTTCCCAGTCAGCATCTCAGCTTCTGCAGTAGCCAGCGATAGGTGCTGAGAGACCACAGGGTTTGTGTCTCGGGCCCCACACATAATCGTGAATAATTTATTGGACTTGGTTAGAATCATTATATTTCAAATGAATGGATTAATAATAAAATATCTTCAGGATGATAGCAATAATGTAATCTTCCATTTGGTTTGAATTTTGGATCAAATATATAATTCATCCAGTATAATAAATTTGTGTCTTGATAACATGAGATGATTTCAGGGCCTGGCTGTCGTCTTTGAAGCCATAGGAAACAGGCCCAGGAGGGCTCAAGAGGAAATGCAATGGTAATTCCCAGCAATGCAGTCACCAGTGGCTGTCATCACTCACTACCAGGTCTCCAGGCTCTGGGAAGAGAGAGGGATGGCATGCTGGGGTCAGGGTTTTCATGAAGACTTAAGAGTCAGGTCCTAGCCAGGCATGGTGGCAAAGAACTGTAGTCCTAACACTCATGAGGTGGAGCAGGAGGATCCTAAGTTTGAGACCAGCCTGGGATTCAAAGTGGCCCCAAGAGCAACCTAAATTGCATAGTGAGACCCTTTCCCAAAAAAGAAAAAGAAAAAGAGTCAAGGCAGAGTCTCCACAGAAAAGCTGAGAAGGACAAGTAAAAAAGAGAAGCCCTGGTGAGATGAAGAACGTCGCTCCATAGTTGTAATTGGGAGCATTGGAAGTTGTCAGTGGATATTCTGCCATTCCCAGTATGGAGATAAGATAGGGAAATTGTTGTCCGGCCTCTGGGAACCAAGGTCAGCCCTCAAGGCAGCCTCTGGCGCTGAGCTGGCCACCTGAGGGGCAATGCAAGTTGCTGCGGCTGGTGAGGATAGACAGGTCACCAGGCTGCTGCTTCCCTGTCTCCTTCTGACAACAAGGGCATGTCCTTCCACCCTGAACTTTGGAGTGTGACAAGGACGTGTCCTTCCACCCTGACCTCTAGGATGCATACCTATTTTCTGACATTTGTGTGCATGTAATAAAGCATTTAGATGGAAACTTGTGTCATCTGGTCATTTTTAATTGACTGTGTCAATTGCAAATGACCTTCCTGGGAGAGAAGCTTAAAAAACCAGACTTGAATCTTGAAGACAGTTGGGAATCATCTTGACGGAGCCATACTAGGAACACAGTTCCCTCCTTTAGAGAAACTGAATGTTTCTGCCAAAAACGGTGGTAGTGCAGTGGTGGCAGGGAAATAGCTGTTTAAATTCTAGCTGGGTTTCTCCCCCTTCTCTCTCAAATCAGACCAGTGTTCTCAGTGTGAAAGATCAAAGGAGGGTTTTCCCGAACCAATGTTTTACAGATTGCTCAATGTATTTTCATTAAGGAAGATGTGCTTTGCAACATCTTTGAATATTAGGAAAATTCAGTCTTTCTTCCTAGGCTAAGGCTTTTCTTGATAATCTAAAAATCCCCTGAGTAATGCTGATACCTCAAATTTAGCTCCTGCTTCCCAGAAGGACTTCCTACCATCTTGAATCAGGACAGTGTTTTTCCTAAAGCTTAACTCCGCTTACTATTTGCCAGATGCCATGATCCATACTTGAATGTACTATGGTATGGAGGGGTAAGGTTGTGCTACAGAAATCCAGATTTGACTTAATCCATTTTACAATCTTTAAAACATGATTATTTGAAATGGCAGAGGGCGCCGGTAGAATTAACTCTGGTCCTGATGTCAGAAAATGTAAAGAACTCCTCACTGGACCAGTCCAGAGCATACATTTCCAGACACATGAATGTCATAGTGGAGCCACATGCACTGATAATCAGGGTCAGTAGCTTGAATTTGGTTGGCAAAGCAACAGGAGAAGGCAGCCAGCGCAGTTTCTTATGTAATGAGTTCCCTCTTCCCTCAGCCAGAGACTTTATTTTAAAGCAGAAAGCAGACACTTATGTTGGAAAAGTGTTTTGCCATGACTGCTGTAGCCTGGAATATAATTTCTAGCCCAACTATGAACCTTTGAACTTATAATGCTGTCACTGACCCTGGTAGCTGAGGCTATGAACCTTTGCGTATTATCTTGCTAATAAATTAATTACTGGAGTAAGTGCAAGGCGGAGAGTCCTGCAATTGGCATGATGGAAATAAAAAAGACAAGGCAAAGAAAAGCTTGCCTTAGAAAAGCTTGTAGTCTATTTAGGATGAACAACCCATTGTGAAAGAAAAAAAAAAAAAGAGCATGTAGTTCACAGACTAAGGAAAGCAGCTATGGCAGTGTAACAGTGTAGCCCTTGTATGTGAAGGATAGAAGGCTGGGGCAGTTAATCAGAGAAGTCTTCCTGGAAGGGGCGAGAGTGTTGAATAGGACTTGGGGAAAAGACTAATGGAGAGAAACTTTCCAAGCATTTGTAGCTTTCCCAGGAGATCTAAAATGGCAAGTGATTTTTATTTGCAAAGATCAGGATTTCTTGAGTCCAAGTAAACATCTCAAAGCCCTGTCCTCTGCCAGATGGTGCTTGGTTAGCCAAAATATGAACACTGAGAAGGGGAATCATGAAATATGAAGCAGTTACAGCATTTTATTGTAACTGAATGCATATAAATGTATACTCGGCCGCATGTTCTCAGTATCGCGCTGGAGTTGTCTTTGGGTTGGATTCTGCTCTTTTGGCTGAGCCATACTTTACCCTTTGTACCCAAGTTCTTTTCCTGGGAAGGTAGGTCAGGACCTGGAGGCCCTGGCACAGCTAGCTGGGGATGCTCTTTCTCCAGCTTCTGCTGGGCCTAACGGTGTTTGTAGTGGTGTTTCCTGCACAACATTGCCTGCAGGTCCTGGGGACATGACCTTACCTCACACAACTTCCCTGATTATGGAAGAACTTCATGTAATGTTTGCTTAATTCACTTTGACCAATTTTTAGAGTTGCACAAGAAGAACAGGTGCACTTACGGGGCGAGGAGCATTTGGGAGGGAGCAGAACACTCGCGATTTGGGGGCAGAACACATGAGCTTTCTTGTGGGAAGAGTGGAAGTCTACCTGCAGAGGACCCGGTTCTCCATGTTTTAGAGGTAGAATGATGAGCTAGGCGGATTTCAGCGTTCCATTGAAATGCATATTGTAATACAACCCAAAGACAGACTCAAGGAGGAGCACGGGCTTTGGAGTTAATTGAGAGCAGCTCCAGGACTAAAGGGCTGGAGGTGATCTCGGGCCACCCGTGACTCCAATCCCTGGTGATGACAAACCAAGTGCTAAAAGGGGAAAATTAAAGTAGCTGCAATCAAAGCAAACAAGTCAAACATCTCTGCGGCCTAGAAACATAACAGAAATGCAAAATTGTGAATTAAGCCAGACTAAAGCTACCAGCTTGCTGGGCTCAGGGCCAAACATTCTTTTGGTAGATTTTATTCTTTGAACATCTGTTTCAGCACTGCTACAGGAAAGATTTTTGACTATGTCTACATGACAAAAATTACAGTAGATTATAGCAGATTTACTACCTCCAAAATACAAAACATCCAATTCTGGGGCAAATCCACAGGTTCCACCAGAAGGCTGAGCAATCCAGTTGGTGATGTCATACTCCCTACTTCACACGGGCAGCAGCACTAGCTCTGGTTTGCTCCAGCACACAGCCACACTCTTGGGAGGCCTTGTGTAGCCTAGGATGCCTTCCCAAGGCACACCAGTCTCTGGGGTAATGCTTACAAGGTAGTTGCTGAAACCCCTCTGATCCATACCCCAGACTAGAAAGCAAAGCAGTCACACCTGTGATGGTATTAACATAGCATTATGGGGGCAGTGAGCTGCAAAAGTTTAACACTTTACAGTACGTGTGACCACTGTGAGCGAACCTTCTGGATGTGACTGATGAGAAAGTGGGGAAGGTGGGGATGGCATGGACTAAGTCCTCCTTGGAAAGCACAGGTGCAAACTTTATCCTGCTTGGCTCCTTTAGGTTCGTTCACTCAGTAAAGGTGTGAGCAGTGGCAGTTGTGAGCCGGAGGCAGTGCTGGATTTTGGAGGTCGGGGGCCAGTGAATGGGACTGTAAGCTTCCTGAGGACTTTTGCTGTGCCTTTCTTCCCGGGAAGGAAGTCTTTTTTTAAAAATTAATTTTATTGAAAAATAGCAATGACAGGTTCAAAACCAATTAATAGGACAGTTTCAATAATTAACACATTGCATATTTTTGTCTTCATAGTGGTTATTCATAGCACAAGATGCAGACATGATATCCTCTCCAAACACTATTAGTATGAATCTTTCTTCTCATTGAATTAAGAGAAAGTAGCTACATATCTATCCTATTTTGTATATACAGATATAAGATGGTCCTTCATTTGTATCCCCTTTTTTTGTTTAGTTTTGTCAGAAGTCTTGGATGAAGTGCAGGAGAAGTCAAGGTGTCCATGCAGCCAGCTTTCCTTAGAACATCATCAGTTTGACTTAGCAAAATAAACGAGGAACCCTCTTAGATAAAGTGTCTTTCAAAGAAACAGTAACATAGAGAATCAAGCCTTTTGAGAATGAAGAATCATTGAGTCATTTTTACACTAAAAGAAATTTCTTCACAAACACAAATCAGGTCAGCATATGCTCATGGTGCTCAAGTTTATGCTGCATAAGTCCTCGCATAGATTTATAGATATGACTGTGATACGGCTTTTACCCTAAGAGGTCACAGTCAACTGAGTGGCCCAAGAAAAAGCAGAAACCACAGCGATGCCCTGCGTACTTTTCCTTGTTAACAATCTGGTGCTATTTGGTGATGACATGTGACTTCTGAATGGTCCTTTTTTTTTGAGGGGGGAGGATAGGGTATTGAACTCAGGCCCTTGCACTTGCCAGAGAAGCATATATTCCCCTGAGCCATCTCCCTCATCCATATTTTTTATTACTCAAAATAATCGTGGGGACTCTGTGTGTGAGCTGAAAGAGACAGAGGTTCCTGGCTCTCACGACTCTGACACATTAAGTGCTCCTAAGCCCACTCCTTATTGCAGAGGACATGGAGGGCCTTGGTTTTCCAGGGTCAGCAAGAAGAGGTCTTAGTCTGCTTGCTCGTTCTCAACTTATTTGGGAAGAGACAGAGAGCAGGGGCTTCTATCAGAGTATCAAATTCATCTTGATGATTCATAAGCTTAGATGGCAGCATAGAGAGATGGGTGTGAGATAATTGGGCAGCCTAGCCAGAGGGAAAGCAGGTAACTGGGGCACAGTTCCTGTCTGCTGTCTGCCTGCTGATCTTTAAAGCTTTCAGCACCTTTAAAGACCAGGTATCCCTGCACATCTGGCTTCACACAACAGTGACATAATAATAATAGCAGCAGTGTACCATGAGCCTCCTGTGTATTAGTGTGCTAAATGCTTCTCAGAGACCCCATGAGTTAGAGATTAGTCATCTCCATCTTACAAGACAATGAAACTGAAGCTCAGAGAGGTTATCAGCCTGGTGTAAGTATGTAGGACATGAGTATCTTGAATAGTTTGACATTCAAACTTTTTTTTTTTTTGCAGAACTGGGGATTAAACTCAGGCCCCTGCTCTTGCCAGGCAAGCACTTATTCTACTGAGCCATCTCCCTGACCCCTAACTTTGTTCTTTCTGATCCTAAGACAGAGCCCTTGCTCACCAAGTGGAGGTGCTAAGAATTTGCAGCCGACATTCTGCTTCTCAGGAACATCTTCATGCTTCTCAAGAGCCACCTTCTAGTCCTGTTGCTGCAGAGCACACCCTCCCTGCCCCCCGGCTCACACACAGGGGGGAAGTCCATTTCCACTGTCTCCTTCCTGTTTGCCTCCAGTGTGCCTCAGACCTAGTTTCAATCTTGGCTGGGCCTTTCTGTTTTTTGAGTGTGAAGAGTTCCAGAGACTGTCACAAAGACCCAGGGAGGTAGGATTTGTGCTTTCCTACCAGTCAGGATAGGCAGCTACAGACTTCCCCAGGCTCTCCGTACCTACGCCTGCAGTTGGAGTACAGACTGAAAAGCCCAAACATCTGAAAAGCCCAAACATCGTGTGCGTGTTTACCAATGCACCACAGGTGCTTGTCAACAGATTTGGGGGAAAGAAGAGCAAATTCCCAGTGTTTTCTGTCTTTTCCTTGCATCCTCCTTCTAGTCTCTTGCTTTGAGCCTGGAAGCCAGTATCTTTTCCCACTTTACCTTGTACTTTCCCCAAACATCTCCACCAGCTTTGGTGCCTGCCATCTGTTGGAAGTGCCTGCCTCCCCTTGCAAGGCTAGCTGGGCTAGCTGAACTCTGGCTTTTCTCAGCCCACTTGCTTGCACAAGCTGTGACTCACTGGCACTAATTCATGCTGTGAGCAGCGGGTGGAGGCCAGCGGAGACCCTGCTGCCCACGAGTGGCTAATCAGCTCCCAAGGGTGGCTTCCTGCTTGGCCTGCCCCTCTCCTGCTTGGCCTGCCCCTCTCCTGCTTCTGCGTCTCTGGCCTCATGCTCTACTCTTGGGGAAGTGGTGGGAAGCAGAGAACTCTTGGGGAGTCAGGCCCATGCCGCCAAGAAAACACGCACTGCAGGCGTGGCATCTCCCCATTTGTCTACTTCAGAATTAACATTTGATTACTAAAGGTTTTCTTCTTCCAAGTAAAGAAAAAGAAATATGCTTCCTCTAGTCCTGGCAGACTGTTGGTTGTTTTTCTCACCCCTCCTGCTTCTCTCGAGCATATTTGCAAAAATGAGCGAAGGCTGATTTCTAGCAGAGGATATTTCATGGCTTAGTTTCTCGTCAGGATGATAAATCAGCCTGGGTGCCTGAGTAATTACATTCCTGGAGCTGGACTGTAATTTTTTTTTAACTGCAGAACTCACAAGGCAGTGCTCCGACTCATTATATACAACAGTTTTCATAACTCATGCAAATATTACCTTCCAACTTTTGAATGGATGGAGGGGTATTTTTAGGAATTTTCATCAATACTTAATAATGCAATTTACACTACAAACAGAACATTGCAATGATGAATTGAAGAGTGAGTGAGTACCATTAGGTCAAGGAAGAGGGCTCACAGACCTGGCTTTGTTTATAACACCTTGTGCTGAGAGCTATGGCTATATGCTTGGGCATAGTCACTGCGCCTTGCTGCTCTGAAGACAACGTGGTCTTTGCTCTGGGAACTGGGCAGACCGAATTCCATTCTAATTTCCATAACCAAATTGCTATGAGAATTTGTAGAAATTCATTTCTTTTCATTTTCACAGAGAACAGCACCACCTGGCCTCTATTTTCCCTGAGATCATTTTTTATAGCCTGCTTTGACTTTGATGGAGAAATGTATCTTGTGTTCATATGCATCTGTGGGCAAAACCTACAGATCAGAGATCTTTGCTTTTTGCGCCTGCCTCTTCCTCCAAGTAAAGGGCTTCTGTGTATTTGAAGGACAGCAATAAAGACAAAAAGGAAAATAAAAAGGACCACACAATAAAATTTTGGATGGGGAATGATAACCGTGACCGAAATCCGAGCTACGACTATCTGCTCCATGGGGTTTCAAAGAGTAGCTAGATAAGAAAGTAGGATGTGGGGCCAATGAGACAGTTCAGTGGTCTGAGCTTCTGCTTAGTTAGGCAAGCAGGGCTTGATTCTGGCTGGGCCTGACCACGAGAGCACTGAACCACTTACAGAGTCCAGGCACGGTAGCACATTCCTGTTATCCCAGTGCTGGGGAGGCTCAAAACAGAAGGATCACTAAGAGTCTGAGCTGCTTAGGGAGACCCTGTACCAAATACTTAATTAAAAAAAAAGAAAGAAAGTAAAATGTGCTATCTGGAACTTACTGTGATATCAGCAAGGGCTTTTGACCCAGAATGACAAATAATGACGAATACACTGAGCACTACATGCTAAATTCCAAATAAGGTCTACTACTAACTAGTTGTGTATGACAGGGAAGGTCTTTTGATTTTTCTGAGTTTTAATTTTCTTCTCTGTAAAATGAGTTTGATAGTGTAAACCTCAGCCAGTTTAGGAGGATTAAATAGACATGTAACATATGTAAAGCCCCATCCCAGCGTACAGTGATACAATGTATCAGTAAGTTTTAATGTCACTGGGTTCAAGGGGCTCAACATCTAGAAAGGAGATAAAATATCCACATAGATAATACTAAATTGAGGTAAAATAACTTCGTAGTGTAAAAGAGCAGAAGATAGGAGGTAACAGGAAAAGCTTCCAGCCAAGGAAGAAGCTGGGAGAATCAATTACTGCTCCCTGGGAAAGGTCTGAAGAGTTGAATTAAGAGAAAACTAAGCAGAAGGAAACATCATCCCCCTGAGGGCCTAGGCTCTTCAGAGAGCAGAGACTGAAACAAGATGACATGTATGAGCATTTAGAGGGGAGAGCATCACCAATGGAAAGAAGAGAGAAGAGAGGCTGGAGAAGCCTCAGGGCTCAGTGTCAGCCTGGCCCCAGGAGACGGGGGGAGGTCTGTCCTGCATGGGCTTATGCTCATGTGCGCTCAGCAAGGATATTGGGGGGCCTGGGGTCAAGGCTGACTCTTGAACATGTCCAGGTCACCTGGCCAAGGGCCTGCCTTGGTCTTCCTGCATGCCCAGTCCATGGCCGGTAGTGACCTGTAGATACCTGGTGTTGGGGTAGAACTGAGAAAACTTCAGGTTGAATCTGTGGGGACCTCAGTCAGGTCTCATTCTTGTGGTCAGCTCTTGGGCAGCTGTGCAGGGACTCCAAGTGGTATGTCTGTGGGCCAGCTGCTCTTGCGTACATAGGCAGGAACATTTCTCTGTGTTTACTTACAAACACTCATAGGAAAGCAAGGCCATAAGGCTAGGGATGACCAGGAGACAGGCTGCTGCAAGGCCCTGAGAATGTTGTCCAGGGGTGTTCGCTTGTGTGGAGGTGCTCCCTGCCCAGAACTCCACATGCAGCTATGTCAGGCTCTGCCTTGCTTCTGCTTGTCCGCTCAGGGATTCATTCACACCTGCAGGGCAAACCATCTTCCAGGACCAGAAACCCTTCACTCAGGTTTTTAGACAGTGCAGTGGGAAGGGAGTGATTTCCAAGGCCCTGCCATCCCACTCGCTGGTAAGGCTGGGATAGGCAAGCCATCACTCCCCCAAGGTTTTGCTTAAATGCAAAACAAATATGACATGGATTGGAGAGTCTCACGATCAGGCTTTACTGCTGTGGTACATTAACAAATGGTGAACCTGTAATACCCAGTGCTGGGCGTGGAAGGCCCACCTGAGGACTGATTGTGACAGCATGAAAGGAGAAGAGGAGCAGATGGTGTGCTTTGATTTTCCCTGAAAAACTTGTCCACCAGCATTCCTGATACGACTTCATAGCTTGGGAACTTGCTGTCACTAAGGATGACTTCAATACCTTTTGGGGGAGCGCTGGTCCTAAACTTGAGCATGACTTTCCGGCTCCAGTGCAGACCCTCAGCCTGCTGGCACAGATCCTGCATCCAGCTGGTGCAGACTTTTTCAGTTTCCACCATCAGCCTTTGGGCTTCCTGAGAGCAGATCCTTGGTACAGACTTGCATGAGACGTAGCGCTGGGCTCTTGGCCACCAGTTGTGCCCATGCAGGACATTGCCATGGGCTCTAGACCTCCAGTGGACTCATGCAGGACATTTCTGCAGGCTCTAGACCTCCAGCTGGACTCGTGCAGGACACTGTTGAGGGATCCCAGGCCCTCAGCTGGATTATTTGGGTCTCTACTGTATGGGTGGATCTCCTGCACTCTTCCATTTCACTCTTTGGGTGAATATTATAAAGTTATCTTATAAATTATGTGTTCTGCATTAACTCTTTTCTCTTGTAAACCCTGCCTATAGCACCTTTTACTACTTTTGTGACCCCAGATTCCTAACAGAACTTTGAATCAAGTTAAAAACATGAACAATAGTATTCACCTTACAATTCAGTTGTGGAGAATAGGCGAACACTGCAGTGCTGAGGCCCCCACCTTGCAAACTGGGGGGGATCCACACAGGCTCGTTTCTTTCCTTTGACTAAGGTGCTGACTGACGTGTTGACAGGTCGTTGTCGGTGTCAGCCAGACCGTGTGTTAACAGAAAGCAGAGATGATTTTAGAAAGAAAGTTGGGAGCTGATTATTTTGGGAGCAACGAAAATATGGTGTGATTCTTCACAGATTTGAGTGCTGAACAAATGCAAGTTCAGTGGTTGTGCTGCCACTTCCCAGCTCTGAGACTCTGACTGAGGGGCTTCAGCTCCAGGGACCTGTCCCCAGATCTTTGCTACGTGTATCATCACAGTAGCGCCCCAAGAAGCTTGTATATGGAGGGATTATAGAGATAACTCATTATAACCTGTGTAGAATAGCACCTCACTGATTCCTCTATTTAGAGCTATAGCAAAATATGCCATTCATAGCATTATTTCAGGTGCAGGGACCAGGAGTTCGATCCCTGGGCCTGCCATGCATACCCCACCCCTGGGGTGCACTGAGCCAGGAATTGAGACTGGGCATGGTGGTGTGCACCTGTAATCCCAGCTCTTGGAAGGCTGTAAGCAGGCAGGTCACTACGAGTCTGACCTAGTAGTGAGATCGTATAGACTCTTCCCCTAAAATACAAAAAAAAAAAAAAAAAAAAAAAATTGGTTATACTATCTGTGTTAGTTAACTGTCTACTGCTGTGGTTAAATAAATGAGAATATCAGGTCAAAGGAAGAAAGTTACTTGGGGCTCACCGTTCCAGGCCTCCTTTACCTAACTCCATTGTCTCTGGGTCTGTGGAGAAAGGGAGAGAGAGGGGGCCACCTGTCAAAGCCACCATCACCTCCTCTATCAGGTGGAAACAGAACTGTCACACATGAGCCTTGACATTCCACACATGAGAGGGGACATTCCAGACCCAAAGTAGAATGTGATTTTAAGTATCATTATTATTTGGTGATCTGTGTGGGGCTCCCCAGGTGCCAGGTAGATGTACACAAGGGCTGATAAAGCAGGGGCGCTTCCAGGTGGCCTTCATGGCTAAAGGCTGTAGAAGACAAGCCATTGTTAAAAGCTGGAAGTGGCAAAGAATGTTGGTAAAGGAACAAAGACAATACGCACCAACAAAATGTATCCCACAGAAGTTATGGACATATTTTTTTTGCTCTTAGATTGATGGTGTATTTCTTAGGCTTACTTGAGTCTGTTTACTTATTTATATTTTCTGTGTCTCAGGAAGGATTTAGGGTTTTCGAAGATGTTTAAAATCCACTGCTATATCCATTAAAATTACAGGGAGGGAAGGAAACACGGAGATGGGAAAATAACGGATTCAGGAGTGAGGATGGACCCGAATAGTGTAAAGTTTTTAGACATTTGCTGCACACAGGCTAGACATTTGGTTTAAGAATGTCTAGTGAGAAGTACCTACTTGGTTGGAAATTCAGGCCGATAAAAGCCTTCCATTTGCTGGGAGGACGCACAATGATGATTTGGTGCCAACATCTTATAATCCTACCATTTCCCTAGGGTAAGGACCGTGAGGGTTATGAGGTGAGAAAGTGAGAAACGATTTCTTCCACCAGTCTGAAGGAGGAACCTGCAGAGAACTCACAGATGTTTTGGCACCATTGCTACTATAGAGGGCGCTGTCTCTGCAGCAGCCCTGTGTCCTGTAACTTCCTAATGAAGCATCTCTGCCTCGATCATTTTCCCATTCTTGTAAAATGGGACTGACCCACTTCTGGGATTACTGTGAGGATTAGGCTGGTGGGTTTCCTTCTGAGGTGCTAGAATGGTGTCTGGCAAATGAAAGACAGTGTGTCAGGGCTTGTCTTCACCATGGGAGCATTGGGGGGCTGGATGCCTTCAGGGTGAGCTACGTTGTTCTATTTTTTTTAAAAATAATTTTATTGAGAAACAAATAGCAGTGAGACAGTTTAAAAACTGCTTAATGGGACAGCTTCAATAATTCATACATTGTATGTTGTTGTCTTCATAGTGGTTATTCATAGTACAGGATGCAGACATGATATCCTGTCCACAAACACTGTTAGAACAAATCTTTCTATTCACTGAATTAAGTGAAAGTGGCTGTATATCTATCATAACTATTTTGAATATACAGATACGAAATGGTTCTTCATTTGTATCCCCTTTTTTTGTTTAGTTTTGTCAGAGATGGGTATTCCATTGCCATTTAAATATCTTAGGTGTGTGAATTCAGCAAAATATTCCAATATAATCCAGTAGTCCATAATAGTGGTAGGTTATCTGTAGGACTGGCAATGTCAGAAGTGTAATGGCTCATTTTTCACTCTGGAGAGAGAACAATGTCACTGAAATGCTGGGACCCTGTTAGCCCATTTCTAGGTGTCTGTGCATTGCCCCCATCTTTGTAAATAAATTTAAAATGTGTAACAATTCAGTGTACTGTTAAGAGTAGGGCTGGGGAGATGGCTCAGTGGAATAAGCACTTCCTTAGCAAGCACAAGGGCCTGAGTTCTATCTCTGGTTCCAAAAAAAAGCAAAGGTAAGAGTAAAGCTGAAGCCAATACTGAACATAACATAATGGTTAAATAACTTACTATGCACCAGGTGATTACACTAAAGTACTATTATGGTAGGAAGTAGCAGCAACATGGAAAACCAGGAGCACTTCACATTGCCTTCCGTTGCCCAGGCTGGAAATGTGGAAGTCACCCTCTCCTTCCCCATCCTCTCCTTGGCTCTGCCTCACAGCGAGCTCGTATCCATGCCTCCTCTCTCCCTATAGCGCCATTCATTCCAGATGGACTCTTCCAGTGGCATCGCCCAAGAAAGAGTCACCCTGAGAAGCCCCGTGCAGGTTCTGAGTCCTAAAGCCAGACTTCCCAGTGCTTCCACCACAAGCTCTGTCTGGGGGCCTCCCATGCTCCATTTCTTAGCTCTTCCCATTTGGGGGCTGAGGAACAAAGCACCCCCAAATCGTCATCTTGAAACTTCTCACCCAGGCACCTTCCCGTCAGCTGGAGCTCGGTAGGATGTGACTCCACCTATGTGCTGCTCACACCTCCGTTGTCCTCTGCCTCCAGCGAACGCCTGCCATCAGGGCCAGAGGAGCACTAGGGGGGACTTAACCATGCAAGCACACTTTAACCTTCCTGTGTCCTGTTGGATGGTGTGCCCTGGACCCAAGACGTGACAGGGCTGAGCCAGGTGTTCAGGATGAGCAAGGGGCCTTGGGCCCTGTGAAGCCAGAGCACATATCTTGAAATCCAAGAGCAGTGCATAGGCTGGCTCCACAGGAGCAGTGGCGGGAAGAAGGAAGCATCTGTCGAGGCAAGTGCCCCCTCACCCTCAGATCTCACCTCAAACTCATCCTGCACCAGCCACAGGTTTTTTTCAGTTCTTCAACCAGAACTAAACTCTGTCATGCCTAAAGACATTTGGAAATGTGATTCTCTCAAGTTCTTGGTCTTTGAAAGGCTGTTCTTCCTAATTTTAGCCTAAATATCAGTTCCTCAGAGAGGTCTTTCCTGGGGACACAGTAGGACTAAAGGCCCTGTGCCTCTCTCAGCGTCCTGCTTCCTTCAGAGTATTGATAACAGTTTGTTCTCCTCTCTGTCTTTTCTGCAGCTTTGGAATCTCCTTCCCTGGCAGCAGGACATGTTTTCCTCCATTTTCTGCATAGCCCTCAGCTCCTCTCAGTAACTGATGGTGAAGAAGTAGTGGCAGGCAGAACCTGAAGCAGAGCATGAGCCGCAGCCCAAATTCTCCTGTGGGCCCATTCCTTTGCTTCTCAGGAGGCTTCTTGCCTCTGCTAGGGGCTTCCTTTCCTGCACCTGGCCCTTGCTTCCTCATTTTGCCAATGTCCCCTTGATGGCACCTTCTTTCTGCCTTCTCTTTGGGGGCAGTTTTCCCTTAAGTTCTCTCCCAGGGAGCAGCTCCTGCTTTTCCTCAGAAAACTTCCCCAGGCCTCAATGACCGCTCCCAGCCTGCTCACTCTGCCTCCCTGTGGTGGAAGGCTGTCCAGAGGTAGGGTCCTGCAGCAACACAGATAGCCCAGAGTCCTCCAACTCCTGTGAGCAATTCAGCTGGTCATGTGTGTCCTGCTAGGGAAAGGAGGCTCGGCCTACCTGGAGAACTTTGACTTCCTGTTGGTTGGAAGTTAATACTGAACTGTGAGACACCCACATGGGCTGGAATGGCCCATCGACACTAAATTGAACTGCACATTGTCTTTTTTTTTTTTTTTTTTTTTTTTTTTTTTTTTTTCTTTTTTGGCAGAACCAGGGATTGAACTCAGACCCTTGTGCTTGTCAGGGAAGCACTTATTCCATTGAGCCATCTCCCTGCCCCCTGCTTGCACTGCACATTTTAACAGAATGACCTAAGATGAACTTTGGGAACAGAAACAAGGGGTGTGTGTATGTGTGTGTGTATTTGTCTTTTTGTGTTAGAAGAATAAAACTAGCCACTGTATGATTTCTACACAAATGCTTTTGCCCTTAAATGTTTCTTGTGGGAGTTGCAAGAGTCATTGCGATAAAGGCTAGACGTGTTTTTAAAAAGAAAGACAACTTTGATGACAGGTACATTTTTAAGAAGAAAAATAGATTTTGAGTGTGTCACTCTTCATATTTACCCAGTCTCCTACCCATTCCTTCCATATTTCTTTTTTTTCATGCCCTGCCCCAAACTTTTTTTTTTCTCTTTTTCGAGACATGGTCTCACTATGCAAGTTCAGTCTGGCCTTGAGCTCATTTTGTAGCCCAGGCTGGTCTGGAAGTCACAGTGGTCCTCCTGCCTCAGCGCTGGGATTACAGGAAGCCACCTTGCCTGGCTACCCCAAATGCTGTTGTACAATCATCACCATAGGCCTCCTGGTCTTCCTTCGACTCAATTCTCAGTAGCTTCTGCCTTTGCCTGCTTCTCTGTCCTTTTACTTTAGTCATCAAACTCCTACCCTGAGAGAGTCTCATTGCTTGAACTTTGGAGTTGCCATTCTTACCATCTTTTACAACTGAGGGTCCTGATGGGGTCAGGTTCTTGGTCCTTCTGAGGATTATATTTAACTACCACCATTCTAGTTGCACAATGAAGAAGTTAATTTAAACACAACATGATACCAGGGCACTGGTCCTCACCCTAAGTGCCCCTTTCCTCATCTCTGCAAGCTGTGAGCCTCAAACTATCTATGACATATATGGCCCATGGAACTGCACAAGTGTGATTAGGTTAAGGGTTTGAGATGGGGTGATTGTCCTAGAGTCATAGACAGATGTGGATTCTCTGTGCTACATGCTTGAGGGTGGAGGAGGGTGCAGATGACCTGCACCAGCAAACTCAGGAAGCTTGTAGGAACTGGGAAAGGCAAGAGAAGGAATCTTCTCTGGAAAGCATCCCAAGGCCATGCTGAATCTTTGATTTCAGTCCAGTCAAGCTTCTAAGGTAATAGTCTTTGTGATTTGCATGTATCTTCCTACACAGTAATAAGTCTGCTTTTTCAGCCATAAATTTGATAGTAATTTGTTATAACAACAGGACAACAATGGAGATGGCTGAGTGTATTAGAGCTCAATTCTCTTCTGAAACCTCATCACCACCAGGTACATGAAGGCTTTGAACAAAATGAACCACATCCCTAATGTCCTTGGGGTTCCTTCAGCCACAACACTCGTATCTGCCCACAGAGATGTGATTTAGTTCTGTGATTCAGCAGCACATGACATGTTGAGTAGGCTACATTTGTGAATCAGTGCTAATCAAGGAGTCTTTGATCTCTACAAATGGCCTCAACAGACCCCAAGAACAGCTTATGAGGGAAAGCGTTCTTTAGCAAAATGGGAAAACAGATGCAGGGACTGGAAAATTCTAGAATTTTCTGGGCATTCTTCATAGGATCCAGAACTGGATTATTCCAATGTCATGACATCCTTGACCTTTGGGCATATGCGTTGATGGTTAGGAAGGCAAGCTGCTCTGTTCTGTGTTATGTAGATATTGTTTTCTTGAGCTGAGCTAAACATTCAGATCCGTGAAATTGCTGCTGCATATATTCAACATGGTGTCCCCAGAAGGACCTAAGGGTGCTAGCAGGACAAGAGCCGAGCATGGCATCCCTCTCCTGGAGGATCCTGGAAGAATTCCGTGTGGCGCAGAGCAGCTGTCATGAGTTGACTGTGCCCTGGGAAGCCTCACATGAAAGAAAGCCAGGGTCTTTTATTGTCAGAATAGTTTAAGCATATAGGAGCTAGGGAGATGGTTCAGTGGAATAAGCACTTCTCTGGCAAGTACAAGGGTCTGAGTTCAGTCCCTGGTTCAGCAAAAAAAAAAAAAATAGTTTAAGCATAAGTGCCAGGATCCCCAGAAAGGACCCCAAGTTTCACATTCACTCATGCTCAGAAAAGGTCCACATGTTGCCTCCAGATCCTTACACTCTGCATCAGTGCCTCATTGTTTAGCCACATAACCAATGGTCTATCTTTGACAGTTTTTCTGTCCTTAAAATTTTTATTATCATTCATTCAGATTTGCAGGCTATAATGCTTGTATTCACTGTAGGGAGTTGGTACACATGGACATAACACATGTTTTTAAAAAATGTTTAAATTCTCTGTTCACTTCTCCCTCTACCTCTTGGCCCCTTTCCTATTTGCAGGCTCAACTTAAAGCTGAAAGGGAGTTTAGCCTCTCATAGAGAAAGGGAAGTGTTGACTACTTACCCATGAACATAATGAGAACGGCCCATCAGCAAAGGCAGTGCTGCCTTATCATTGTTGCTGTGTTATTTGTGGCTTCTTTCTTAAAGGATGCACATGTTCCTAGAACTTTGGGCTTTGTATGCCTTGACTGGTTCAGTCCAACCTCAGGAGGAAGGAATGGTTAGTGTTGTCTTTTCCTGAAGAAACTGATACTGGGGGGGGGGGGACACATTACTAGAAGTCTCATAGCAAGTACGAGGCAGGAAGGTCTGGGGAAAATACAGGTCTACTAATAATTTCCTGTCTCAGGTCCACCCTGTTCCCAAAGCCTTTGTGCCTTTGTCATGGGCACACTGTTTGCATGGGAGAGGGTGTCACTCCTTCAGGACTTGTGTGCCTGTCTTGAGCTATCAGGGTCCCCATAGCTGGTTTCACTAGCTGAAAAGGACATTCACTGTAGAACAAACATGCCCATGCAGCAAGGAATGAACTTGTCCCAGCTTAGTTTCTCAAACTGACATAGACTGTCTTTAATGGTGTTTCAAAATGAAAGAAAAAGAAAAGAAGGAGCTGGGAACACATGAACACTTTGGCACTGACAATGGCCCTTTCTTGAAAATGCAGGCAGATTCAGAAGAAGGCTGGATGCCCATGAAAGGATCATGGTGAATTAGTGGGGGCTCTAATGTCAGGGGTGAGGGAGGCCTGGACGTGGGAGTGGTGAGAGTCAGCGGCGTTCACTGATCACCCGCTCCCCAAAAGGCTGCCTTGTGTCCTTGGTGACACCAATAAAAATTCTGAGTCCCTGCATAGCCCTTCAGCCTTGTGCTGTGCAGTGGGATTGCTACTGATTCACCTCAGTTTTGAAGTCTTTAGTTATTTTTCTGCAGTCTTTAGTAGCCATTTGGTGGAGTTATAAATGATGGTCTGTCAATGTCAACAAGTGGTAGATCTCCTTTAGTTATAATTTGATTTAAATTGGCTTACCTTGGGAAGCAGACCTCCACACGTGCAAATTACCATAAACAGCAGTCCTCTTTGACGATTTACGTAATTAAATGAGAGAACATTAAGACATCACTGGGAAGGGCAACCTATGGTGCCTGTTTTATTAGTGAAGAGAAGGATAATCCTCCACTTCTTCCCTGTTGCCAATTTATACCAAAGTGACCCCCCATCTCTGTGCTATCGCATATATGCTTCTGTAAGAAGCTGCATGTGATACCCCCTGACACTTCTCCAAAAGTAGAGAAAGGATCAAATTCCCAGGTAGAGAAAGGTAAGAGCATTACAGTAGGCCTGATTTGTAAAATTATGAGTATAAGGGGTATCTGGAAATGTAGGAAACTAACATGAAGAGCTTCAATTAGTGGTTCTTTGGAAAACATGTCAATTGAGCCTCGAGAGGAGGCGAGGGTTTGTCAAACGGTGCTCTAGGGATTCAGAGACACTGCTGCCTGGGGGAGTGAGAGCTCTGAATGTCACCGGGAACTTGTGAAATTGAATTTGTAGGATCTTCACTGTCTTCAGTGAAGGAGCCATGGAGTGAGGGAGTAAGATCCCATGGAACACAACAAGCCATGGGTGAGAAAAGCAGCTTACCACACATCATTTGGGAAGTCCTTCCACACATTGTCAGAAAGGTGCTTTGTTAGTTTTCCCCTGGTGTAAAGAAAACCCGTCCTTCTGAAAGAGTAAGAAGTCCTGTGGGGGTCATTACCTGCTCTTCAGGAAGGTTGGGTCCCTGTGAGGGATCAGGGCATGGCTCAGAGTAATGGAGGCCTCCATAAGCAGGCCAGCTGTGCAGAAGCCCGACAGCCACAAAGACCCTTGTTGATGCCCTGGTCTGCTTGAGACACACAGTCAGACTCTGCCACAGGAAGACTGAACTGGAGTAAGTCAGAGGAAAATGGGCGCCTCAAGATCATATTGTTACATGAAAGACGTCGGACACAGAAGATGGTGAGAGGAACTCATTTGATTTTCCTTATTTGAGAAACCTGAACTATAAATAAAGAAAAAAAAAGATCATAGGAAACAGGGAGACAGAGCTTTTGTAAATGGGATGGGGCCAAAGAGTGGGGAGGTAGGAGGGGGAAGGGGATGTGAGTGAGCGAAGGTGCTGTATGTGCATGCACCAGCCCATTACGCAGTGCAAACGCGGGCTAACAAAAATAAACACAGTGAAAGTCCGGCAGAGGAAGACAGTGGAAACAAACATGGTGAACACACCTGCACGGATACATGCGTGCAGTCTGAACCTCCTTTACGCAGCATTCGTGCCCAGGCTCAGCGCTCAGTCTCCGTGGCTGTTGCTGGCCACTTCTCCCCCGCCTTTGCCCCCTAAATGAACGTTCACGCGCTGATCTAGGTGGTACAGACAGCTCAGTTACAGTCAGCTTTGCCTCGGGTCCTGAGGGCGAACCCCCAGGGAAGGATTGCTGCCGGGATAAGGAGGTTCTCCAGGCACTGGGGCTTTCTCTGCCCCCATGTGAGGACAGAGCACGAGTGCAGCCCTCTGCAAGTCAGGAGGAATCCCCGGCAGACTGAGCTGCCCTGGCACCGTGATCGCAGACTTCAGCAGAGATCTAGCTACAAGAGCCAGATGTCTGGTGCTGAAGTCACCTAATCTATGGTATTGACTGAGGAGACCCAGAGCAGAAGGAAAGGTCCCCTGGAAAGGCAAGCTGAAATGCCATTCTGTCTGAGACAGACATGGGAGATGAGACCTTTTGAAGGTGATAAGGTCCTGGGCTCTACCCTCAGGATGATTAATGTCCTGAACATGGGCCTAGATGGTCGCTGTAGCAGCCATGTGCTGTGGACATGGGCCCTCTGGGCCCCGCTCTCCACTGTCTTCTGTGGCCTGGGCTGGCACAGCCTGTGGGCCGTGCCGATACTGGTGGCTTCCCCTGGACTTCCAGCCTGCAGAACCAACAGAGTTACATTTTTTTTTCTTATAAATTATCCAGTCTGGGGCTGAGGAGATAGCTCAGTACTCTAAGCACCTGCCTGGCAAGCGCAAGGACTCAGTTTCCATCCTCAGTACCACATGCCTTACCGGTCCCAGAATCTGACCACTAAAACCCAACTTAGTGGTGAACACCTATAATCTCAGAGCTGGGGAGGCTCAGACAGGAGGATTATTATGAGTCCAGGCTGCATAGCAAGACCCTATACCAAATAAACAGAATAGAACAGAACAGAACAGAATAGATTTTTTAAAACACTTAAAAAATTATCCAGTCCATAGTACTCTGCTATAGCAGCAAGAAACAGATTAAAGTAGACCTGTTGTTTGAAAGTCGAGAAAGGAAGTCCCCTAAATGAACTATAATAAGTCAGGCAAAGTGGAACATGCCTGGAATTGCAGCATGCTGGAGACTGAGGCAAAAGGATCAGAAGTTCGAATTCAGCCTGGGCAACTTAGTGACTCAATAAAAGCCTGTCTCAAATGAAAAACAAAAGGGGCTAGAGATGTAGCTCAGGGCCCAGCCCCAGTATCACTCACAGATGCACTAAAGTAGGCAGGTGGCTTAGCTGCCCAGCATGCTCCAGGTCCTGCATCCAATCCTCAGGACAGAACAGATAGCAGAAAAGTAGTACAATGTCCCCAGGTTCCTGCGTTCCGCTTCCTGCACATTGACTCCATTCTCCTCTTGGACTTCCCATGTGGAACCCAAGCTAAAGGTGAGGTTTGCAGAGCAGAGCTGAATGGGAGGCCCAATGCAGAGCCATTTGGACCTGCTCACCCAGCCCATCTAATTTCCCATCCCATCAGCTTCCTCCACTGATAGCCTTGACCAGTGGCAGGGTGGTAATGGACTGAAGAAGGAGAGGAGGGTAATAAAAGCCATGGAATTGGATGTCATTGTTCTGGTGGCCCTCCTAGACACTGATGTAGACTGCCAGTGGTATGTTGGCCCCATGCCCCTAGGTCACAACGAAGATGTCCTGCGTGTAAAGTTTAATCTAAAATATTAAACAAATGAAATCACCCACAGGGATATAGTGGAGAAAGGGGATCTAGTAGAGGGAAAGCATTTTGCTTTCTTCTTTAGGGTCAGCCTTCCCTGTAGACAGGTTCTGTTTCCCCTTACTTTGCAATGCTTTTAGTGAGCAAAATCTTAGGAATACCGGAAATACTTAGGGAAAGAATAAAGGTATAAGCAATAAGTTTCTCAAAGGTAATACTATTTTTCTTCCAGACTTTCCTTAATGCCTTCTAATTTGGAGAGAGTTTGCTTTTCCAACAGAAATTATACATTGATATACTGGTTGCACGATTGTTAAGGGTGATTTCATTGCTTTATTTCTATAGGTAATTAACCTGTTTCCATGATACTTCTGTGATACTAATTAAGACTATTTAGTGTGGAATAACTCATTCAGATGAAACTTCAGCATTTTCCTACCCTTTACTACTTGTCATTGAAATCGTTGTAATATAAATATAATATCCTATATCTATTATCTCTAGCAGCGTCATAAGCAATTTCCAGGGGCTGTGTTTTGAGATTTTGTTTCTGTAGAAAAATTTCCATTGCTGTTTTTCATTTCCTTTGAAAGCAGAAAAAATGCAAAGGTAGAACAACAGCATTTTTCAAAATGGGCTTTGTTAAGGAATATGCTTAGAAAAATATGCTGGAATTTTAAATTGAAACACAAATTGAAAGAGGGCCAACTGTTCCTCTACCTCCAACTCCTCGCCTACCAAGCATCCCTAACAATTTCTGCCTTGTGAAAGATCTTTTAATCCCAGCCATGGCCTTTTGTGACTTGGCTAATTATGAAGTACACTGTAAAAATGATTAGGAATTCTTCCCTCCTTAGCAAGTACTCAAGAAGTACTTCCTTTATTCTCGCCTATTTAATCACCTTCGCAGTCACTTCCAATCTAGCTCCACTCTTTTTGACATATCCCAAAATAGCCTTTTTAATTCTGGCCGGAGATGTTCTTTCTTTTTATCTGATCTGGCACCGTCTCCAGCTTTATGGGCTGCTATTGAATGAGATACCCTTTGAAACCATCGAAAGTCACCAAGGCCCCACTTGGGAGGCTGGGAAACTCTGGACTTCTTCTTGTGTTTGGTGACTCTTCTACATGAGACCCCAGGTCCTGGAGTCCATGGCTGCACCAGCAAAACGAACACGCAGGTGTGTGTGTGTGTGTGTGTGAACTCTCTCCCCTGATATCTTTGTAATTCCAATGAGCATCCAATGAGTCCCTACTCCTGGTGCCCTAAGAATGCAGCTGAGAGTTAGAAGGGAAAGGAGAGGTTTGGCAGAGGAGAAGTAAAACACCAGTTTCAGTGCAGGGAAAGACACGTATGAACATGCAGAAACAGAGCAGAGAAACCTGAAGGCATTGGCTCCTCTTTTACATCCTGGTGTCTGGGAATGGCCCTCAGTAACTGTCAGCAACCTCTCTGGAACCAAGTGAGGCCGCTGCCTTCAGACTGAGATAGTTGTGGTGACTACAAGGTCCTGGGAGAGGTGCAGGGTTGCGGGGTGTCACTGTGTGTTTGAACGAGCCAGCAGTGTGGCTGTAGCCAGAGCTCTCGATGTCTTTCTGCTTTAGCAGGGCCCCTTAGGACTCATCACTGACGTGCACGGGGTTGAAGATGTTTTCATCAACACCTGTAAGCCTATGCTTTGCTGAGCATGGTCACATAAATCCTTTATATGGCAGTAGTTTATAAATTCAGAGTACTTCAAATCTATAAGCTACAATATTTTCTCGGCTAGAGAAAATCTGTTATTACAGTTTTTTCTTATTTTCAACTATGATCTGTGTGTTTTGAGGAGAAAAACAACAGAGAAGAAGAGAGGTTAAATGGTTTGCAGAAGGGCGTCTGGTTGGTGATTCGGGCCTCAAGCCCACAGTGTACTTTCTGGGCCGGTGAGTTCCCCATGAGGACTTAGCCCATAGCCATTTGCTTTTCATCAAGTGCCAAGCAATGCTCAACTTCCGGAGGCGCCTCCCAGCCACCATCCTGTGGGGCTTTCTAAGAGACTCGCTGTTCTCAGGGCTGTCCTCCCTGGGCAGACCCCCTACCTGCCAGCTGCGATGCCTGCCTGGCTGACGGCCCAGATCTGCTTAGTGATCCTATCCAATGTGTAAGACCAACCACAGAGGATCCACCTTTGGTGGCTTGAAAAATGTGTCCTCCCACCATCATAGGTTGCCCTTTTCTGGAGAAGATCCACGGCCAACCATCATTACGGACCCAGAATGACACCTAATTCAGAGGACACATGACCACCTTAAACAGGGCCCTATGAGGAGGGATGGGGCTGTGAAGCCCTGAAATGAATTTGGAAGGTAATTAGCATATTACCTCCCTCATTAAAGTGGAATTATGTGAGGACAAACATCAGACAAAAGGACAAAGCATCAAAAGAGCCATTTGAAAGAGCTTCCTTGGGAGGGCGAGCTGTGAGGTTAATCATTGCGAACAGCAGTGTATCAGCCCACCTGAGCCCAGAAAAGTGGACATGGAATGTACCAAAAAGGGTTGTTAGAAATTGAATTGAATAAGGTCTTAAGCAGAGTTGGAGTTGGTACAGATCATATATTGCTGTTTGTTTCGAAAACTTTCATGACTCTTACCTGATTCTCCAGCCTCAAGATATTAAAGGGAACCCAAGTTCTTGTGCCCAAGTTCTCTTTAACTCTGAGTCCAGCAAATGATTGTCCAGGACTCAATGCATTCACACTGGGACCCAGTACTTTAAATAAAAGAATAAAAATCCTAGTGGCAAAAGTGAGTTCTCAATGGACACCATCTGTGTAACACCCTTTCTGTATCAACTCTAATTTAATACTTCCTGCAAAACCATGAGACAAGCACCCAGCCTTTTTCCACAAGGACCTGACATTTGTTGGGACTTAGTCCCAACTGAGAGTCTTACTCTGAGAACATTCTCATATTGGCAGAAGGTCTGGATTGTCCGAAGAGATACTTGACCTTATAGTTTGTCAAACTGTTGGTCTTTTCCTCCAGATGACCTTCCCTGGAACATCTCTAGAGCATATAGACTAGCTTGCCAGGTTTCTGGCATAAGAATGCTGCTTTGAAGATATGTATTTAAAATTATTTTGAAGCCAGGCTGTGCTAGAAAATATTCTCTAATACGGGCAGAAAAGCCAGGAAACTAAGCATAGACACAGATTCCAGAAACAGATGTGCAGGCTTGAGTTATTTATTGTGTGACAAATTATTTAACTTCTTTATGTCTTTGTTTCCTCGCCTGTGAAAGGGAGATAGTAGCGGTAACCTGCCTCACAGGGCTGTTGGATGGATTCAGTGTCTAAGCTTATTTAAACAATTGGAATCCTGCCCTGTACACAATACGCAGTAAGTGTTAGCTATTGTTATCAGTGGCACTGGCAGTCATGTGTGGCTTCTCTATACAGTGTCATCATTTTATTCTGCCCTTCCAGGACTTTATAGTCCCTGTAAACAAGCATCACTTTCACTTTTGAATGTGTGACATGTGCAGTGTTCTGGGACAGACACACGCTCCCTCAATCACACAGCAATCCTAGAAAGCTGGTGTGGGATTAACACTCTTTTACTGATGGATGATGTGGGCTTCCAAGAGATCTTTGAACTTGCCAAAGATAGCAAGGCTAGCAGGGGCAACTTCTGAGCACAAACCCAGTATTGTGGAACTCGGGTGCTCTAAATACGATTTCCTGATGTGAAACCCCTTCCTGCCCCACTTGCTCAGCCAGCACCCATCAGCACTGCAGGTCACGTGCGTGTGCCATTTGCTCCGTCCAGCTTCCCGGCTCCAGGGAGACAAAGGACGCACCATCCTGTGTGCTCTGAGCTCTGTTCTGGCGACTGCATGAGTGCCCTGACCTTGTCCGATGCCCTTCTCACTTTGATGATTAGAAAGGTGATCACGCATCCTCTAAGGGCCACAAAAGGGTCCTCTTTCCTTTAAGGTCACCTACCATTATTGAGGGTCAAATCTGCCTGTTGGCTTTCTCTATGTTCATCCCCACCCCCACTCCTGGGTTCAGTTTTTCTTTTAAAAATGTTTATCTTACTCAAGACTATAAAGCCCTTCTACAAATGGATAATGTTTATCTTTGTCATAGTCCCCTTGAAGCTAGAATCAGTTTTTTACACAGCAAGACATTCATATAAGGAAAGCAAATAGAAAAGTGAGAACTCAGGTTGTCTTTGCAACAGACCTCCCCTGTCCTATATCAGTGCTGCACGGCGGCCATAGCCATATGTGGTTCCAAACTGCTGCAATTAGCTGATGGGAATGTGCAGCCTGGGTTCTAAGTTCATTACGTTTTTAAAAATCTGAGTTTAAACAAGTCTGTGTGCCTATGCGGGGCTGCTTAGTGCTGCAGCTTGAGCAGGACTCTCTGGGGTCCTGGGCATGCTCCTCCATTGTCACTCTCTGGTGGGTTCCCGATCCCAGCCTGGACCAAGGTCAGGATGGCAGAGATGTTGAGAGGATATGCAGCCATGAAGTGGCTGGGCTTTGCTGTAGGGTGGCTGCTTGTGGGTGTGGGTGCGGGCTTGCTCCTGTGACTGTCGTGCACAGGTGAGAGCCCTTCCTGAAGAGTCGCACTGAGCTCACAGGGAACTCTGCATCCCTGAGCCAGAGACCTGTGTCGGGTGCTTCCAGGCTTTCTTCAGAGTGGAGAGGGAATGGTAGGAGCTTCTAGCTCCTTCCACATGATGCATGTATGCCTCTGGCATGTGCTGATTGTGCTGTCATTTGTTCCTATTCCGTCTTCTCTCCTCCCCACATGACTACCTTTCCAGTCACATTCTTTTTCTTATGCATCTTCCTTTCCCCAGGAGGTACCCTAGCACATACCAAGGAAAAACTCAGTGCCTGTTGGATGAATGAGAAAGTGAACACTGAATAAAGAATAAGTGAACCCTAATACTCCAACAGGAAATGTGTCTGTCATGGAACAATGCACATGAGGCAGGGGTCAGCCTGCTTTCATGTCACCACTAAGGAGGGTGACACGCAGGAACAGAGTCCTGTGACACTTCCAGGACATCACAGAGAAAAGCCATTGTACACTGTGGGCTCTGCCAGGCAGTCAGATCGGGTGGAGTTTCGGTGAAGTGGGCTGGACCTTCTCCCATTGCCCCAGTACTGGATGGAGAATTTGCCTCATTTTCTTGGGTGTTGAAATGAATTTGATCACATGTTTGGACATCTTTTTTCTTCTTTTTGCAACCCCTATTTGAAAAGAAAGGGCAGAGTGTAATGAAAAAAAATCCAAGAAATGCGCACACACGCGATACAGATCCAACGTGTGGTAGCAAGGTACATGGAGTCATGGGACACAAACAAGGGGCTCTTCTACCCCCAAGTAAAATTTAGTGAGCAACTATGTTATGGGGAGAAACACAGACTCATTAAATAAGTTGCAAACACACACAGCAGATGAACTCATGAAGTCCAGAGTGACTTGGGGGCAAGTCTGAGGAATTCTGTCTTGGAGGTGGATGTCAGTTCGGCACCTTGCCACCAACAGGAATGAGAGCTGGGTTTGAGTTTGCTTTGGGAAATCTTTATTTCTTGGGTTGGGAGGGGTGGAGGCTAGGGAGACAGGGACGTCTTATAGGTAGGAGCTGCAGTTCAAGGCACAGGACACCCTGAATCATTTGGCGGCCCGTGCTCTGTGGACAGCCAGAGGACCCACTTCATTGGAAGGTCATTCTACCTTTCTGGAGTCTGTGAGATGAGTGTAGCTGTAAATGCACAGGATACATTGATGGGGAAATGTCTAAATAGCCAGGACCGTAGGGAAGCTGTTAGGAGCATTTTGGACTGAGAGGTTTAGGGTCCAATTTAGAATCATGACTGAAAGTAAAGAGCATGACTTTCAAAAGTGTGTTCCAGAGAAGTGACTCTCAACCTCTTTTATTTATCATGGCTTCTGAGTGGAAGAAAAGCACACTACCTTCTGTAATAGTGGTGAGTTTTTCATGAGGAATTGAGGATTGTATCATGGAAAACTGTTCCGGATGACTCGGGTATATCAACCACCCACTACTTGCCTTAGCAAGGTTGACACCTGTTCTAGAACATTCTGTAAAATCTAGGACTGGGACCCATTGAGGCTGAAAGCTATTTATTTTAGAGTCTTTGGATCTTTAGTCTGCTAATTTGTTTCCTGTTTTTATTTTTCTATTTTTCTATTTTTTTTTAATTTATTTTTTATTTTATTGAAGTATAAATATCAATCAGACAGTTTTAAGACACCTTAACAAGACAGATTCCATAAATTAATACATTGCAAACTGTTTTCATACTGTTTTGGTATCGTACAAGATGCATACATGATATTATACTTACAGACATTATTATAGCAGATGTCTCTTATCAGTAAATTAAGAGTGAGGCTGTTTACTTATCTTATTTTTTATACCTGAATTATATCAAAAATTCAATAATTTTTTTTCCTAGTGGATGACCATAGTACTAGAAGCTGACATAATATCCTGTCCAACCACCATCAGTACAAATCTTGCCTCTCATAGGATTATGTAGAAGCACAGCATTATCTATCCCAACTGTACTGTCTATACACACACATCATGATTTTTTCTTTCTATACCCCTTCCTTTATCTACACCTGTCAAAGGTGGGCACTCCATTGTCATTCAACTAACTTAGGTGCTTGAACTTGACAACACAATCCAGCACAGTCCAGCATTCTACAACAATAGTGAGTTATTCAAAGAAATTGTCAACCATAGCCATTTGCAGCTCAGCTTAATATTATGACCCCACGATGTATACTTCATTTTTATACTTTTCTACTGGATGGTTAAGACCTAGATAGAGCAAGACTTATATACCAACACATGTGCTTTATGTTTTTTATGTGGTCAGTGAAGTCCCCTCAGGGTTTATCTTATAGACCTGTACATTATTCTGAATATTCTTTGTGTCATCCATGTGGATGAGTCACGGCCAATACTTGACCAGTTTGCTCTCTGTGAGAGCCTGAGAGAAAGTTTTCTCTCCATGTGACTCTCCCCAGGCACACTATAGAACTTCAGTCTCTTTCCTCTGTGGCTCCATAATCTTCCTGTTCAGAAAATTTGGAGCTCAACTGAGTTTCATGATGTTGCAGTACAGGTTCTCCTATGTCCTGAGTCTTCGTTGACCTTGAAAGGCTAGAGCCAAAATGTTGGCTGGCCTTGTGGCTCTTCTATTTCCCCAACTCTGATTTGTGAAGTTAGGTTGTTAATCATCCAGAAGAAAAGCTGATTACTACCCTGCAGCATGTAACATTCACTTTGCCTTATCTGTCTCAATTGATTTTAGTTGTTGTTGTACGTTTCCTTTTGTATTTCTGCTTTTCGCTTCTTATACTAGGGAGACTATACGATATTTACACATGTGCATCTGGTTTATTTCACTTATGAGTGTATGTTCAAGTGGCATCCACTTCAGTGTAAATGCTTCAAACTTATCATTCTTAATAGCTGAGTAAGAAATACTCAGCTATTTCCATTATATAGAAATACCACATCTTTTTCAAGCATTCCTCTTGTGATGGACATTTTGGTTGTTTCCAAGATTTTGCTATCACACATTGCGCTGCTATAAACATAGGTACACATATATCTCTATGATACAATGTATTCAGATCCTTTGGGAAAATTCCCAGTAGGTGGATAGCCGGCTTGAATAGGATTTCTAGTCCTAATGTTTAGAGGAGTCTCCACACTGACCTCCAGAATGGTTGTACCAGTCTACATTCCCACCAGCAGTGGAGAAGTGTTCCCTTTTCTCCACAACTTCTCCAACATCTGTTGTTGGTTGATTTCCTTATGATAGCCATTCTTTCTGGAGTGAGATGGTATCTCAGTGTTGTTTTTATTTGCATTTCACAAATGGCTAGCGATGTGGAGCATTTTTTCATATATTTATTTACTTCTTTAATTTCATCCTCTGAGAAGTGTGTATTCATCTCTGATGCCTATTTCTGAATTGGGTCTTTAAAGTTGAGGGCCCTGTTATATCTTAGTTCTTTATATATTCTAGACAGTAGTCCTCTGTCTGATTGCTTATTAGTTAGGATTTTTTAAAAGTTTGTGGGTTGTCTTTTCACTCTGTTGACAATTTCTTTTGACATGCAGAAGCTCCTTAAGAAGAGTTGATCCCAGTTGTTGATTCTTTCAAGTGCTTGCTGTGCAAATATATGTTTGTTCATGAACTGTTTACCTACCTCTATGTCTTCAAGAGTTCCTCATACTTTCTCTTCCAGGAGATTGAGTGTTTCTGTTTTAATGTTTAGATCTTTAATCCATTTTGACTTTAACTTAGTGCATGGTGATAGAGCTGGGTCAAGTTTTAGTTTCCGGCATGTAGAAAGCCATGTTTTCCAGCACCATTTGTTAAAGAGGCTATCTTTCTTCCAGTAAGCTTGTATAGCCCCTTTGTCGAAGATAAGATGGCTGAGTGTTTTCATAGATGCCTCTGCATTTTCTAATCTATTCCACTGATCCTCAGGTCTATTTTGTTGCCAATACCATGTTGATTTTATCACAGTGGCTTTGTAGTATAATTTCAAATCAGGAATTGTGATGCCTCCTGTCTTGTCCTTATTGGCCAAGATTGCCTTTGCTATTCTAGGTCGTTTGTGGTTCCAAATAAATTTTAGGATTGATTTTTCTATGTCTGGGAGGTCTGTTGGTGGCAGTTTGATAGGGATTGCATTAAATCTGTACAGCAATTTTGGGAGTATGGTCATCTTCACGATGTTGGTTCTTCCTATCCAGGAGCATGGAATATCTTTCCATTTTCTGAAATCCTCTATAATCTCTTTTCTTAGGGTGTTGTAATTTTCTGTGAAAAGATCTTTGACTTCCTTGGTTATGTGAATCCCAAGGTATTTCATTTTCCGCGGTACTATTGTAAAAGGTATTGTTTCTATTGTTTCCCTTTCAGTGTGCTTGTTATCTGTGTAGAGGAATGCTATTGACTTTTGAGTATTGATTTTGTATCCTGCTATGCTACTGAATTTCCCTATCAGTTGTAGTAGTTTCTTGGTGGAATTTTTGGGGTCTTCCAAGTAAAGTATCATGTCGTCTGCAAATAGTGATAATTTAACTTCTTCATTACCTATTCTTATTCCCTTTATTTCTCCCTCTTTTCTAATGGCTGTTACTAAGGATTGCAAGACTATATTGAATAGGAGGGGTGATAGAGGACATCCTTGTCTTGTACCTGATTTAAGAGTAAAAGATTTCAGTTTTTCCCCATTTGGGATTATATGAGCTTCTGGGTTGTCATAGATGGCTTTTATCAAGTTAAGATAGAGTCCATCTATTCCAATTTTCTGTGGGATCTTGAACATGAATGAGTGTTGGACTTTGTCAAAGGCTTTCTCTGCATCAATTGAGATGATCATGTGGTTTTTAGATTTCAGTGTATTAATATAGTGTATTACATTTATAGATTTTCGGATGTTGAATCATCCTTGCATCCCTGGGATGAATCCTACCTGGTCATGGTATATGATCTTCTTGATGATTAGCTGTATTCTATTTGCCAGGATTTTGTTGAGTATTTTTGCATGTATGTTCATGAGGGAGATTGGCCTGTAGTTCTCCTTTTTGGTTGTATCTTTCCCTAGTTTTGGAATGAGTATTATACTTGCCTCCAGAAATGATTTTGGGAGAACTTTTTCCTTTTCAACTTCATTAAAGAGTTTGTGGAGTGTGGGAATTATATCTTCTATAAATTTCTTGTAGAATTAAGCTGTGAATCCATCAGGACCTGGACTTTTCTTTGTCGGTAGGCTTTTTATTACGTTTTGTGTTTTGTTGGCTGTTATCTGTTTCCTGTTTTTAAAAAATAATTGTGATTTGAGGCTGAAAACATTTTAAAAAATTAATTGTGTAGAACCTACAAGGGTCTCTGATCTTATCACCCACAGTAGAGCTTTGCCTTCCTAATAGCTTGAAAAGGGAGATTTCCCTACATCCTCATACTATTAACGAGGGTCTTGAATTTCAGCAGGATGCTGACGTCTCGCTCTGGTTGCTCCTGGTAGTCATGCTGGGGTTTGAGCCCTGCGCCATTGGGTCACACAGTGCCACCTGTCCTATGGGACCGGAGTAAGCAAGAGTGTTTTGTAGTAGAGCCAACATTAACAGGACGGCCCTGAGGACAGAGTGTCTAGCCTGTCTGCTACTCTGTTGTTTTGTAGACCTGTTTCATCTCAGTGTCACAAAAAAAATGCGAAGAGTGCCTGAGCTATTTTCCAAAAGGGGTGGGTGTGAGAAGAGACAAGGAATCAATGCACAAGGAATCTTTTCAAGAGTCTGCATTGCTGGGAGGACCGAGATGAAGCCCATCATGAGGTCCTGCCTCAGGCCAGGTCAGGCCAGGCTCCTGCTGAGTCCACTGTGCCCGCAGCCCCTGCCCCTTCATTCCTGGGCCTCAGTGGGCTCAGAGATTGTAGAGGCCAGGGCAGGAGTGCAGAACAGCTCACCAGCCCCCACTTGCGCCAACCTCAGCTTGACGGGTGCTCATCGGCCTCGGGGAAGAATCAGCACCCCAAGGTCTCCCTACAGCAGCACAGTGAGTCCCTGACCCCAAAACAGTTCTTGCTTCCTTTGTCTCTGCTTCTTGGCTTGCCCTCCTCTTCTTTGACTGGCATAATTCCCTGGTCTGGCTGGAAGCCTCATACTCACAGCTAAGCTGCTAATATTTCATTGTCATTTTTGGCTCTAGTGCTTCTTTCTTTCAATCATTCTTTGGAGAAGAGGTGTCATCTAGAGGGGTCTGCAGCTTGCATAAATGAGTTACGAAGTCTCAGAATTTCAATGATCTCCCTAGCAACCCCCTTCTGAGGAGAGTAGGCATCTGGTAGCTCCAACATGTGAAAAGGATGTCATGCATCAGTGTGCAAAGACCCATGCCCTGTGGCAGCTCACAAGTCCCACACTCCTGGGTACCTACCCTATACAAGGGACCTGGGAACCAGTTTGGAAAAGCCACTGCTTGGATAGATCCTCTGTGATTCTTTTTGTCATTCTTCAGTATTCTTCTTCTTCTTCTTCTTCTCCTCCTCCTCCTCCTCCTCCTCCTCCTCGTCCCCCTCCTCCTCCTCCCCCTCCCCCCCTCTCTCTGTCTCTCTCATCCCATGGAAAGAGTGATGGGAAGGTTTGGCTTGTACATAGGACTTGAAAAACTGAGGAAAAAAAGAAACTTAGCCAGTGAGCACAAAAACAGAACAAAATCAGGTTGCTAAATGATTTTCAGTGTAGGCACTTTGACCTGAACTCTCTAGATGGTAAAAAGTCAAGGGAAGGAATTTTGACTCAATTAAGGAAGCCCATGTGATAAATCACTAGCTTGAAGCACAGACATTTGAAGATTCTACTAGCATTAAGGGCTGTCTTTCTTCTGCACTAGGTAGGAAGAGTTGTAGGAGTTGAGTAATTGATGAGTCTGTCGACCAAGGTGTCACACTGACCTGCTTAGTTCCAAGTCTGCAAAATCCCCTTCCTCAGTGAGTTCCAGGTCCTTCCCTTTCGAGCTCTGCAGTCTGGAGTGCCAGCAGGAGAGGTGGTGGATAAGGAGCCCTATTACAGGCATGTGTTCTTAGACCCCACTCTGCCAGCTACCCCTGGTAGCTGTTGGATATGGCTTAAATTATTTACCCTCTCCAAGACTTGCGTACTGTATTTTGAAAGCAACTATCATCCCTTATAAATGAAGGACTATCTCTGCCAAGCAGTGTTGTGGGACAGCTAGAGGAAATGACATAGTTTAAATAGTTTACGAAGTACATAACAAAGGATAAGCTAAAGAAACTTAGGCTTTCTTCTTCCTTGCTTTTGACTCCTTCCTTCCCACTGATTAATAATTTGTCAGTAATTATCCTTGTTTTTGCTTGCTCTTCTCCTATGGATACAGTCTGTACTAAATGCCTTGCAATCTTATGCTTTTCAGTGTGGGTCTGGAATTGCTCCCTTTGCAATTCTGGAGGAGGGAAAGAAATGAGATTGTTTAATACCTTCCTCAGGGAAGCAGAATAAAAGAGTGCTGGGATTTTACGGAGGGGAAATTTGATCTAGGCGTTATTGGATAAGGAAGATTTTGATAAGCAAATCAGCATTGGCAGACTGAGAAAACGCTGATACTGTTAGGGTTCACAGAAGTGATTTAGGTAAACTGATTTATGTCAAGAGAACAGATTCTTTGGAGCGTGTTGCCTATTTGGAAGAGAACAGTTCTGTGGAAGCGTGGGCCTCTCTTGGGCAGTCGGTGATGACCTCATTCCTGGGCTCCACAGCTGTGGAGCTTGCAGAGGGTATGGTTTCCCCCATGGCAGCCATGTGTCTGAGAGCAGAGAAATGCTCTGCCTCATCTGCAGGGAGGCAGCATGGTGGACAGTGCTGAACGTTGGACATTGGCTGAACCAATGAGAACCAGCAGCACAGCTAAAATATTAATGTCCATGTGTGGAGTAAGGTCCAGGAGAAAAGAACCTAGTGATATTTCTATAATAGCAGTTTTTCCTGGAATGCTTCCTGAAGAAGCCCCAGAGAATTTTTGCAAATGCTGATGATTTTTAAAAATTGGGATATAGCTTCATTTTGCCTGCCTGCTGCACAGCCGTGAGTGTGGGAGCATAACTCTCTGGGGACCTGGGCATATGTTCTCTCCCTGACAGAATCTGTAGGAGAGCCCCAGCAAGCATGGTGAACTCCTCTCTCAGCCAAGGAGGGAAACGCTGCCAGAAATGTTCCCTGGGTCCATCAGCAAAAGCTCGAGCTGGGAACAGAGCCCTAGGAACTTCTTGTGCGTTGGTGTGATGAGCCACTTGATGGATGGTCAAGCTTTGGTCTCGCACAGTAATTGCATAGCCATAAGCCCTCTGGGCCTCATTGTCAACCTCATGAGCTTAATCTAAGGCACAGGCTGAGATACTGTCCAGCCTTGTGCTCCCAGCTTGGTATTAGTGGCATTTCCTGGGAGGGTGGAGCTAGAAGAGTGCTCAGATTTTCCTAGTTCAGCGTTTTTATTTCATCAGTGAGAAAACTGAGGTGTAGAGTGGTAAAGTCATTTCTAAATGCTGCAAAAGCAGTTAGAAGCAGAGCTAAGATTAGAACTACACTTTTGGTTAGAAATCAAAGGGCATTTAACCCTTTATGAATGGAAGATCCCACTCAAAACTGCTGAAAACCCTGGGCCTTTTGGGAGTGCGGGTATCAGTGTGGTAAGATACATTGTGCATGTGGAATATGTCATACATGCTGCAAATGTGCAGACTATTAAAGAGAGAGGGGACATCCTTGGATTTCAGCTAGAAGACCCTTATGTGACACTTGATCACCCCAAATAATTTGAAACTAAAAGGAACATATTCATATGTACTGATGCCTCTTGGATTCTTTAATGCCTTAATTTGTCGGAAACACGACTGAAACAGGTTCAGATTTGTATCTGCCTTCTAAAGAAGTCTTCCTTATATTGTTGGTGGCAATGTCAAAGCCAGCTTCCTTTGCAGTATCACAGCAGTTGCCTTTCCCCTAAATTCTTGCAGTGAATTCAGTGCCTAGCTCATGTCAGTCATGGCCAGGCCTGGCAGGGGCTGGCTGAGGCAGGAGAGGATCTCTCAGTGACGGGGCTCGAGGTGGCTCCTACCTCGCAGTTCTTGAATGGGACCTTTCGGTTCTGTGCAGTAGAGTGGCCTACCATCCTTGGAAATACTAGCCTTGGACCCCATTCCAGACCTATTGATTCAGAATCTTTAGGAAGCAGGGCCAAAGGATCTATCTGTTTACAGATGCTCATGTACTTCTTGCGCTAACTCATAAAAGAAAACTATCATCCTCAGCACTTACCCAAATTCTGCCAGTCCTTAATAAAAATACTAACTAAATAATACTGTCATCAATGATTTTGTGGTCCCAGATATGTTGCTGTAAAGCAAGATTCAGACATTTAAAGAACATCTGTATGATGCTAAATGTTGTATTCTTTCATTTTTCAAAGAAAAGATGAGATGTGATCACAATACAGTATATGGTGAATGTTTGCTTTTTTAAAAGGCATTACAGTGAAACGCACATTGTCATTAATTAACACAAATTATATCCCCACATTATAGCTACTTATCCTATTGTTTTTGACTCTTTCTGAAGCAGTTCTGAAAGTCCTGTTTCCTGAGAGTCTTTACAAGTTGTGACCAAAAATACACTGAGCGCTGTTGCCGTGTGCCATCCAAGGGAAAGGCAGGTCATAAAAACACGACACTGTCCTTGCCTACCTTATTCACCGGACCTTGCTCTGTGACACTTTTAGTTCTTCCCCAAAGTCAAGGTGACCATGAAAGATGTATATCTTGAATCGATTTGGACGTCAAGACAGCCACAAGAGTGTAGCTAAAGACACTTTTTTATGTATTGAGTCCAGGGTCTACAGAGTCTCATTATACAGATCAGACAAGTAATGATCCTCCTATTCTCAGCCTCCCAAGTGCTGGGGTTGCAGGTGCGCACCACCATGTCCAGTCTCAGTTGCCATCTCAGCATGCTCTGGGGTTAAGGCAGGTACGGCATGTGATGCGTGGGATTGAACCCCAGTTCCTGTGCTCTGCATAAGCAGGTGCTTTAGTCTGCTGAGCTGTCTGGCCAGCTCTTTAAACATACTTTGGGAAGACAACTTCCAGGACTGCTTTAGAAAGTGGCAAGAAGGATGGGACAGACATATTCAGAGCCATAGGGAATATTTTAAGGCAGATCAGTGGCAGTGTTTTATTTACTAATTTTTTAAAAAAATAGAAACACCACACTGTTTGATCACTGTGCATATTTTCTTTCTCCACTGAAGTACAGTTAAGGGCACTGCACAGCAGGCATGTATTGTGCTGGCAGAAAGCCTGATGCATCTGTCATTTCTGAGGGATTTCCACAGTGCCTGCTGTTACTTGAAAGTCATGACTGCATGCATTCCTGCTGTTGAGGAGTTGCACCCATGCTTAAGCTTTATTTTTAAATACATAAATATCAGTTATATTAGCTCCACAAGTGCTTCTGTAGACAGGAAATACAAACTTAGTCCTCATCTAACATCAAAAAGATATACACAGTCATACTGGTAGGACAAAAACTTCTACAGGAATGATTTTGTCAGACATTTAAGTTTAAAACTCTGTACAGCTGTGAGAATAACCACGTATATATGAGAATATGTGGGAATGTAAGTCGGTGGATATTTCTCACTTTAGAATAAGCTCCTGAGTTACTCAGAGGAACTGGATAAAAACATCCCGTGTATCATTCAACCAGCGAATGACCCACAACCTCAAAGTGCACATGCAAGGTCCTTGAACTTGTCTTTTTCTGGCCTCAAGTTTGTTGGTGCTTCTGGCATCCAGAGGATCTCCTGAGCATGTTGAATTTGCATCCACTTCACCCACCTGGGACTTGGGTTTTCACGTGCTCCCTTGGGGCCAAGCCTTGTACTTTTGTGTATTCCTCTCTGGGTCCAGATCCCTCTGTTCCAGTAGCATGGCTGGCATGAGATCTGTCCACTCCAGCCTTCAACAATTCATCTTCCTTGAGTAGGAATACAGTGGCCCTGAGATGCTGCACTCCCTCTTACATAACGCTCACTCAAGGGCCAGGTACGCCCTCCTGCCCAACTCATGCCACATGCCTAGTCCAGCAAGCCCAAGAATATGGCAGCCAAAGAAGCACACACTTTATTAGAATCAGCTTGGCTCTCTCCTTTTTTCCCCCAACAGAGACTGTGTCCTTGTGGCTACTTATTATTACTACCTATGTAGGGCAATGTTATTTTTTGCTTGTATTCGTGAATACAGTTGTTCCCTCAGTCTCAACAGACACTTCCAGGTGGAGATCAATAATCAGTCTCTTAGGGCAGGGGGAGCATCCACTGGCACAGTGCTTGCAGCTCTGTGGAAGGGGTCTTATCATTAAAGCAGCAGCAGGCATTCAGAAACCAAGCTCGCTGGCCGTGCTGGACACACAGGATTAAAATAATCATCCATCAGGCTCTGTCTCATAAATGTTTTCCTTTGACTTTTGGCAGGATCTCCAGCCTCAGCACATGCCAGTTGACATGGGAACACAGAGGCCAGCAATTTAAGGATTTTCACATTTGCTTGCAGTGGTAAGATTTAAAGCTATACTGATGAACGGTGTTAAAAATTACTACATTCTGGCTTTTCATACTAGATGTGAAATGAAATGGTTTAGATATAATTTTCTTTGACCACTACAGGTCTCCATTCAGTTATTTTGCAAAATGGCAGTGAACATAACCACAATTCGTAATGCATAAACAGGGAAGGCAGTTTTGTTCCAATGGGTAAAAATGGGGAAACTAAGTGACATTGGGACTTCTTTCTTTCTGTAGAGCTAGACCATGTGGAGAAAATGGTTTCCACTTTGGAAAACAAAACAGTTTCTATTCAAAAGAGATTCACTTACCAAAGCACAGGGTTTGAGATCAGTGGGGAGAAAAGAAACAGAAGTGACTGTGATTCCCTAGGGGGCAGTCGTGTCCTTAACTTGGGTCCTGAGATTGGACTGAGATTAAACCAAACCTGTAGTTAAACAATTGCATGCAATGAACAGCATCTGCTGCCAATGGCAGGAACCTCTGTGCCAGACATGCACTGCCAACAGGGGCACATATCAATGACCCTCCCCTGACAAGAGGTCAGGAACAATGGCCAATGGGTGGCAAACTGTATTCGTGGAATATCACTATGAAAAGCCAAGTCTTCATTCCATCCCCTGTGTATTTACATGTGCATGTGTGCATACCCATTCTTAGATGTGTGATGGAGATGCAGTGTGGAAAATGGTGAGGACTGGCTGCCGAGACTTACTATGGGAGAAAACATGATATCCGGATAGGTTTCTGATGCACAGTGGGAATTGTGCCAGGACATGGCGAAGCCGATGGCCACAGTGGGTGCTGTGGGTCCTATGCTGGTAGACTTAGCAGACTGAGCTCAGGAGTAAATCCCATTATATAATCAACCTGAGGTGGAGCCAGATCATAAGGAAAGGAGATCACCAGTGCTTTGGGGGTTGCGATTTGAATGTAGTTTCTGTGCATTTCTGAGTGCTCATTTTCATGTGCAGTCTGAGGCTGTGCATGGAACCTTGACCAATGTCTGACTTTCAGCCACCTGTCGTGCCCCTTTCTGTGTCCAGTGGGACACTCAGGGTGTGTGAAGTCTTGAAAGATGAATTTTGGCAGCTCGGTGTTGATTTTAATATTTAAATGTATTCTTCCCAAGTCATCCTGTTGCTTCCTTCACTTATATTGTTGCAGTAACTTTAGTTTAACAGTTTATAGTCTCCCAATCCAACCATGGAACAAGAACAAGGAGAATGATTACAAGTAGTCTAGAATATGCTACGTAAATCCAGCTTCATATTTCACACACACAAATACAGCTCTCTGGAAGCCAAACACAGCATGTTAGAGGTCAACCTGGTAACTTAAGAATCTGTCTTTTCAGATCAAATAAGGCAGAGCAGGGCTGAGGGTGTGGCTCAGAGCTCATCAGGTTCAGTCCAAAACACCACCATAAAATAACAAGTACAAAAAGGGGAAAATGTGAATGAACATACCATAGGCCACTATGGCTTCTTTTTTTCCTGATGATTATATTTTTCTTAAAAATTAAGTAACTTGGGGCCAGGGAGATGGCTCAGTGGAATAAACACTTCCCTGACAAGCTCAAGGGCCTGAGTTCAATTCTTGGTTCTGTGGAAAGAAAAAAGAATAACTTTAGGACAGCCAAATAGTGGATTAAAGCACCTGCAAGCAGACTCAGGGGCCCAGGGTTCAATCCCAGGGCCTGCCTTTCCAGCCCTGACCCCAAGGCACATTGAGATGGAGACTGAGACTGGGCGTGGTAGCATGTCCCTGTAATTCAAGCTCTTGGGAGGCTGTAAACAGGCAGATCACTATGAGTCCAATCTAGTAGTGAAACCCTGAACACGCTGTAGACCTTTCCCTACAATACAAAAAAAAAAAAAAAAAAAAAAAAAAAAAGAAGTGACTTTGCCCTTGAGTTTCATGCTGATATCGTGGATTGGACATGCTTTCCAGAAGCAGCAGCAAACCCTTGTTCAAGTGCTCCGTATGGTTTCCTCATCAGTATGGAATTTAAGTAAATATCCTAAGTAGAGAGTCGTTAAATATCAGATATCAGAAAAGCCAGAATTAAACAGAACAGAGATATTTTTAATCCCAAAGGCTGGGAAATTAAATAAAGAAAAATAAGTAAAAGAAACATGCATATGATTAACCATAATGTGGTTGTCACCCACTAAGGAAGTGACTAGTAGCTCAGGTCTAGGGCACAGCAAGGATGCGAGCTCCGTACGTCAAGCACGGAAGCTGATGGAAAAGCCCAATGCATCATGGTAAATTTAATTGTGTGATTTAGGATGTTTCAGGATTTCCTTGAAAGTAGCCTAGAGCTTATTTCAGTCGAAAACCAACAACCATACTGAATCCTGGCTGTCACACCGCTCAGGCCTGAGAGCCTGGAATGGGTGGAAAAAGAATGCATTGATGGACAACAGAAGAGCAGAGATTTACAGAATTTTGAGCTTGGATCCTGCTCCTAAAACCTTCACTCATGTAGCCGAAGAAAATTTTTTTACTTTTGCCTCCCAAATTTTAAACAGCTCTTAAATGCCCCACCTTAGATTTCAGACTGTAAAATGAGGTTTAATATTAACTCTACTCTGTAGCTTCACTGCAAGATAAAAAAGAAATAAGGGGAAACACTTTGAGAATATCAAGATCACTACCCAGGATTTAGCCTTGCTGCAGAGCTTAATGTTCACACACAGCCTTCGTCTGATTTAAATGTTGTGTCAGAAAAACAACTTTGGTCACCTAGTCTTCAACATTGAACAAAGGCTTCCAGTTTCTCTGAGCTCTAATATCTGTGGCTTCTTTCATTATGACTTTCATGGAAGTTACTGAACATCATTGTCCCTGGCTGGCATCTGAGCTGTCCCTAGTGTTTGTACAGAAGTCCTGCCCAGGGAGGAGGTTATCACAGTACAATCGCTGTTAGCAGGAGTGGAGGGAAGGGGTTGATCTTCAAGGTGACTCAGCTTTTCCTGGGCCTCTTTCCTCCTTCTTCATAATGTGTTTCTGATGTAGATTTTTTTTTTAACCAAATCAACCCCCGCTTGCTCACTGCTCTGCCCCTAGCTTCTCCACCCCTCCAGTCTCCTTCCTCTTCTCCTTCACACATCAGAAAGCCCTTTGCTTGTTTACGATTTAGTTTTTTTTCCCTATTGACCCACAGTCCTCTGCTTCCATAAATCCTGCTTTAAGTGTTTGATCTGTTAAGACAAATACACCCCCGCAGCCCTGAGTTTACTCTCTGATTCTGTTTCATTACAAATGCTGTAGACAATCAATATGAATTGGAACAAAATGTCTTGGGTCAAAAAACACAATTTACTTGAATACACTGTAGTCCTTGCCCCTACTGGAAAAAAAAAGAAAGTGTTGATCATTTGTCCTTAAACAATAATGCCATGATTGGTAGAAAATGTAACCAAAATAATAAACAGGAGATTCCAACAATGGGACACATGAAGGGTGTAGCCCTCCCAGTTCAGCTGCTCATGTGAGAGGCAATCAAGGACTACGAATAATGGGTGAAGTTCAGTGTAGTGGTCCCAAGTTTCATCCAGAGAACAGTGCTAATGTAATGGAGGCCATCAGAGAAACTGGCTGACACAAGAAATATGTTGGTATTTTGAATGTATCACAAATGTCATCAGTTTCATTTTTTATGGGTAAATTTGCACACTTACACTTGCCTGGGTGCACCCTGATGGCTCAGGGACACCCCAGCCCACGGACACCCCACATCACGGAACCAGGGTAGGTGTCTACACCTACCCTGACAATTATGCGCCCCCACTTCTACGGATTGTTCTCCCAATGTCACAGAATTACTAACTGCCTTTTAAAGCCTGGTGTAGTCCCTTCCACCCTTGTAACAATCTCACTGAAACACTTTTTGGAGTCATAAAATGCTGAGGGTGAACTGGAAGAGTAACCAAAAAGAATGGAGATAAGAATAAAGTTAAGGATGGGAAATGTTATTGTGAGATGCTTTACCCAGATTCCCATGTGGTTGTGATGAACCCCACTGGCTGGAAAATCCGTGTGTAGTCATCACAGATTACATTCCTAGCAACTCGGTAAAGCAGTTTTCTCACTACCTGGCTCATCTGAGCACTTTTTATTTAGAATGTTTCCCACTCAAAAGGCAATTCCTCTTTTCTATCAATGACCTCTGCTGCTTTCCAGGGTCAAATTGGAGAAGAGATACAATCAGCGGAGAGAGCTCCTGAGGTTCTGTCCCACAGATGGGCTCATAAAATGGTAGAAACTCAAGCAGGGTTTCCAGAATCTGAGCCACTTTCATTGGCATTTTACTGAAGCTTCAGAAAACTATGTTTTCTATTCTCATCACCCACTACTACTTGCTGCTGATTGAAATGACCCAGGGCTGACAACAGGAACCAAGGAGTCACTGTGCCTTCAGTGGTCTCTCTGATCACGCAGACATTTTCAGTGGAATAAAGTAAAAAACAAGTTTGTGTCTTTTATTTTCAGGTTTATTTTTTGTTTTGTTTTGTGGCCAGTTTAGCCCACCCTGAGGGCAGGGATGGTGTGGCATGTGGTGCCAGGGATCAAACAGCTCTTGCCTAAGCTGGCCTAAGCAGGCCCTTTACACCCCTGAGCTATCTCACTGGTCCCTATTTTCAAGTGTTGCATCTGACAAAATGTCTTTAAAGTACAGTGACTTGTGGGAAGTTGGAGCATATTGAGAACCTCTGATAAAAGGCAATCTTTATGTCACTGAAGGAGTCTACTAAATTGAAGGGGAACAGGGAAAGAGTTTTTAACAGTGTCTGCTGTCTTACTTATAGTCTGAAAAAAATTCTAATTAAATATCTGAGGACACACCAAAAAGATACATTGCAAAGGCAAAGCCATGATCCTAGAAAACACTTTTAAGAGCTTTAAAATATGTGTGACATTCTTGTTCAGGATGTGACAGGCAAAGAAGATGAGACACATAGACCGTGGAGTATCCCGAATCTTCACCATGACAGCGGGTGGGGAGACATTCTTTGGCTTTCCACCTTGTGCTGGGTGATGTGCTACAACACTTTTACTCAAGGTATTGTGATCCTAACACTCTGGAAGGATGAGCTAAGAGGATCACAAGTTTGAGCTCAGCCCAGACAACTTAACGATGTGAAGCAATCATGTCTCAAAGTGTAAAATAAAATAAAAGGATATAGCTGAGTGTAAAGGCCTTAGATCCAATTCCCAGGACCACTCCCCACCAAAAAAATAATTTTAGAAATGTTAAAAGATTTACTATAATTTTTAATCCCTTGTGTTTTTCAGAAAGATATTTCCATATCATTACTGCACCCCTACCACAAGTACTGTATCTGTGGATCCCCATAAATCCTGATTTCATAAACAAAAGCTCTCATAGCAAACATTGGGGTCTCTATCTATTAATTTTCTAGGTGAAGACAGTATAGACCTTCTATTTCATATTTCTCTATTCATTAATACATCTATTTTTGTTGCTCCATTCAGTAAACAGATACTGATTGATCAATTACCTAGAGGCATTGCTGAGAAAGGTTTTATATACTGGGGATATTGAGGAAAAGCAAATAGATTAAAAGTCTGTATTAATGGAAGTTTGCTTCTAGTGGGAGAGAGAAATGATGGGAAGATTAAAATATAGAGCAATTACCTAATATATATGGAGCTGAGTGTATATATATATATGACACATATTTTACAGAAAGAGGAATGCAAAAGACCATAATAAGAGTAGGAGGTGTGCAGTGAGTTTTGGGGGTGGTTCTTCCAGAAGGTTTTTTACTAGAGCCTTTAGGTAGTTGCCTTCATTACAAAGGCCAGGAAGGCCGGGAAAGAGGGAGCAAGCCAGGAAGGCATCTGAGAAAGTATTGGCCCAGGCAGAGAGCAACATGTGTAGAGGCCCTGAGACATGAGGGTGCCTCTCATATTGAAGAGCAGGAAGTCGCCCAGGGAAGATCAGTGCGAGAGTGCGCACCATGAAAGGCTCTCGGGGAACGCCTGTGGAGCCCGATGGCTGAAGGCCTCGAGTGCCTGGAGAGCTCGGCTCTCTGTGTGAAGCTGCTAGAGCATTTGGAAGAGAAGAGCATTGTAATTGACCTGATTTTCTTATTATGGGGCTCATTCTGGCTGCCCTGTAGCAAACTGGTCCTGGTCTGTTTGTGCTGTTGTAACATGAAACCATGAACTGAGTAGCTTATGGACAGCAGAGGTGTTGGAAGCCAGGCAGGCCATGGTCAAGGCCCCGACAAATGCCGCATCTCCTGGTCCACCTCCTGAGTGTCATGACCTCCCATGGTAGAAATGTCAAGGAAATGTCCCAGGATCCCCTTTCAAGGACACTAATCCCATTCATGAAGATGCCCCTTCCTAGGACTTTATCACCTAGACCCTTCATGTCTTAACACCATACCACTGGAATTCATGGGTTAAACCCTAGCCATAGCGGAGTGTGAGGAGACACAGGGCCAGCAGAGAAGGCCCAGATGGGCAGAGGAGTTTGGAGGCTGCTTCCATTATTCCATAAGGCAGGAGAGGGTAGGGATGGATGCTTCGAGACAGAAACAAGTCCTCACCAAAAGGAGGAAGCACTTGTCTTCAGAAAGGATGTGGGTGTGGATGGCTGAGCAGGTGTGGCCACAACTGGAAGTTCTCTCTGGATTCCCCACCAGATATCAAACACTCCAGGCTGCAGAGTACTGGCACAGAGATGCCTCCATGGAATTTGTGAGGCTTACCATTCTACCATAAGAATTCAACCAAAGATGAAAAAGTTTTCATGGTTCCCTACTAAGTGATAATCTAGGCTGGGGAGATGGCAAGGCAGTCTAAGCACCTGCTTGGGAAGCACAAGGACCTGAGTTCTATCCCCAGTACTGCATGCCCCGCTGGCCCCAGAACCCAGGTATACCATGCTGGCCTCCAAACTGGGCATGATGACACACTCCTACAATCCCACTACTGGGGAAGCTGGGACGGAAGGATCACTGGGAGTCTGAACTGCATAGCGAGACCCTGTATCAAATAAATAAAAATTTTGAAAAATTAAAAAATGGTGAACTAAGATTCTGAGGTGAGCATAGGAAAGACTGGCCCCAGAGTGGGCAATTGGCCCAGAGGAGCAAGGGAGAAACTGGAATAGTGATCCCAAGCCAGGAGCTAAGTCCTCCACTGGGCAGAGAAGGAAAGGAGTAGAGGCCAGTAGAACAGGCTGGAGTGCCACAGCCTGGTGGTAGGACACGGGCACTGAGGTTTCATGGAGGAGCAGGCAGGTTGGGGCAGGGCCATGGGAGTGAGGCACAGGGACACTGACCAAGGGGTGAGGCAGACATAAAGCTGGCTCTGTAGAGAGTGCCCACAGATTTTGCATTCGTGGCCAAGCTAGGTTTGGGTAGCTGTGGAGGCATAGGTTTGCTGGTGGTTAGTAGATACCCCAGGAGCTTTAGGGAAGACTTTCCCAAGGTGCTGGGACTGTGAGGAGAGTGAGGCAGGGACACAGTCACAGGGGGATTAGAGGAAGACAGAAAAGATGACCTGGAGGTCATGGTGAGCATGGTGCCTGTCCCGCTGAGGCCCAGGACAGTGCCAGAGCAGCTGGGGTCCAAGGGAGGCTGTGCATATGGCAGGGAGCAGGAAGCAGGGTCCTCTGTGAGTTCTGGGGTGGCCCTGTCTGAATGCAGGTTCTGGGGACCCTTTCTCTGTTGTCAGTGAGACTGCTGTCCTTCACCAACTCTTGCCACCATCTGCTCACAAACCCTCCCTCCCACCCTGTGTTTCTCCCCGGACCTCTCTCCATCCATGATGCAGGAGGTGCTCAGACTGACTGCCCATGTGTGGTCTTCTCTGCCTCCTGTGTGGGTTCTGCACTTCCCAGAGTGCTGCTGTCTCACAGGTTGGCCCAGCTGTGACAAGGAGGTGTGGGCACTCTGCAAGGTAAGGTGACATTGCAGGATCCAGGGGTGATCTCCTTGAACCTGTCCTGTCTTCTACAGTTACTAAGGCATGACTTATTTGTTTTCATACAATACAGCTTCAAAGTGTGCAGCTTCCTGTCTTAATCTCTGCTGCTCCAAAACAGTTTTGTGTCTTAATCTCTGTTGCAACTAGGCCTACCATCTCTGTAGGCAAAACACAGAATGTCAAAGAACATTTGAGAACTAGGAGGCAGATCCTGCTCCCTGCGCAGTGGGAACTCAGTGTGACACTGATAAAGGGATGCACTGTTGATGATTTATTTAGAGGGTGAAAAATTGAAGAACAGGCGGCTTGAAATGAGCACTGTCCTGAGCAGCCCTTTGCTCACTCTTGCCATACCACTCCAACATGAATGGCTGAACTGCCCCTCAGCCCCCTGAGAAGGGCTGGTGTGGGCAGAATGGTTTCCCATACATGAGAGAAGGGGCTCTTCCTGTGGTCTGTCATGCTAAAATGCGACTTGTCATTAAATCTAAAGACTCATCTCTGCAAAGCAAGGTTGCTTCCTGTTGTGGCCTTTGGGGGCAGTGATTCAGCTTTCTGATGGAAAAAAAGAAAAAAGAAACAGAGATTGTCTTAGTTACTCTTCTGTCATTGCTGGGACAGATACCCGATATTCAAAATGTGGGAAGGAAAGTTTTATTTAGCTCACAGTTCCTGGAGGTTTCAAGACACTACCCCTGCTCTATAGGGTCTGAAAGAGAGGCTAGGGCACTGCCATGTTGAGGACGACCCTCTCCAGAAGTAGATAGGAACAAACCATCTGTGAGAAAGCACACCTAGCCAGTTTTATGGTTTGCATCTCTCAGGCCCCGCCTCTCGGGCCCCGTCCTAGTCCTCTGGCTGTGCCCCTTCAAGCCACTTGTTGCTCCACCAGCCACATCTGCCCCATAACTTACATGAGGCTTTGGGGAAACAACAAGACACAAATCATAGCAGAGATGTAAGATGGAGATGGGTAGAGTGAGGCTGACAGCTAGTGTGACACAGGTCGTCAGGAGTACTGGGTTCTTATGATTTCTAAAATCACCATTTCTCCTCTTTCCTGACAGCATAGAGATACCTCAAGGATTCCAAGGTGTATTCCTTGTGCTTCTTCTGAAAAGCAAATGCTGTCAGTCAATGAAGAACATCTGATTTAGATGAATGAATTTTTCCTAGCAGTTACAATTATACATTATTCATTCCCACCACTCCTGGCAGTTATTTCTCTATTCCTGCTTGAAGACAAGGCTCAATCTTGTTGCACTCTTCAAGTGCTCTTGTTTCAGAGGCGGTGTGAGGTAGATGCGAGGGCGTGGTATGTGATATCCGGCGCCAGTGCTGAAATTCTCACTCCCCTACAGTACCAGAACATGATGCCATGCAAGTTCCCAAATGCTCCAGTATCTTCCATTTTCTTACCACAGATTCACTGTTTTAATTCCTTTAATGCATTTGAATGTGCTTGCCATTTAGAAACAGCAGGTGCTTAATGAATAGCCCCTAATAATATTTGTTCCTGTCTACTTCTGGCTTTCTGTGTTCTCTCCATGTTTTGGCCCAAAGGTTTGTTTTCTCTATACCATGACTATCTGCTGTGCTGGGTGGCCTTGAGGCTGGGGCAGGAGATGTTAAGAACTTCTCACTCAGATACAGAGGATGGGAAGGGAAAGTGCCAGTGATGACATGTGTGACAAAAGGTGCATCTTTCTGGTATTGAGGGGAAAGATGGTGATCTGAGTGTCAGCTGATGAGATGAAGTTTTCATGAACCAAACCTCCAGCGATGGTGGCAGGGTGTCAGACAACCACCTGAAATAGTGTTGGAGAGCCTCTTCTAGGATCTGGCCCTCCATGTAATGAAATGTGAATCTTTTGTTTTCCCTATAATTTGCAGGTATGCAGTTTCAAAATATGAGGTTTTGTATCTTTGTTTTTGCTGGCCAGCCTCATAGACAAAACACAGAATGTCCAGCAATATTTCTAGAACTGGGAATACAGTTGACCAGTGAGGAGCAAGCACTCCACTACGTTGATAAAGGGAAGCACTTTTTGAGGGGAAAAAACAAAGAGCAGGTGATTTTACATTATTCTCTCTGTCTCTCTCTGTCTCTCTCTGTCTCTCTCTGTCTCTCTGTCTCTCTCTCTCTCTCTCTCTCTCTCTCTCTCTCTCTCTCTCTCTGGTGTGTGTATGCACACACATGGTCAGAATTTTCAGTAAGACATGATTCAATTAGAATAACCAAGCCTCATAATTGCTGTCTTTAGTGACACTCCACATAGCACGGACAGTTGAAACACAAAAGTTTCCAAGCCATTTTTTGACTAAGCTGTCTTTACAACAACTATCTAGAGTCAGGGAGATAGCTCAGTGGCATAAGAACCTGCAGAAGAAAGAAAAGAAAGAAAGAAAATAAGAAACAAAGAAAATGAGAAAGAAAAAGAGAGGGAGGGAGGCAGGGAGAAAAGGAAGGAAGAAAGGAAGGAAGGAAGGAAGGAAGGAAGGAAGGAAGGAAGGAAGGAAGGAAGGAAGGAAGGAAGGAAGGGAGGGAGGAAGGAAGGAAGAGAGAGAGAGAAAAAGCAACTCTCTATTCCTCATTATTAAAATGGTAGAAGTGAATACACTCGGCCTGCAGCATGTCACTTTGATCACCTATCCACACTCCATTAGAGATTTTAGCACACTGTGACCTTGGCAGAGCACACAGGTGGAAGTAGAAAAACCCTAGAGCTGCCTGATCTGCAGACCAAGACTGGAAGGTCTCACCAGTGTGTTTGTGGACTTCCAGAACCATTTAGCAGCCTTGGAGTCTACAACCCAGAATTCTTCCACACATCAAGGAGTTTTTGTACTCAGTCTTTATTGTATTTTCTGGTGCTAGAAAAAACTTCAATGAGGACATGATGAATGTCCATATTAAATTGAGTCCCCTCCCCTTTTTAAGTTCATTTAAGTTTGATTCTGTAGTTTTACTTCAGTAAACTGTCTGACTCCAGATGTTGGATGCACTCCTTCTTAGTTCTGTTCCCTCATAATTGTACCTGTAAAAGATTTATGGCTGTAAGAGACATTTTAGAACCTTTTCAAGCATTTTCGGCATATGGTTCACAGATGACTGGTAACATGAACAATTAACAACTCAAAATGTTGCTCGGCACCCCAGAATATTTTTAATGGGATGTTATTTTTATTAGCTTGAACTTTAAATAAATAATCATCTTTAAGAAAATATTATAATCAAAATAAGGCTGCTGAAACAGAAGGTCACAGCTCTAAGGAAATCATAAGGCAGACAAAGGACCCTTAGGATAACAGAGGCTTTTTTGTGTATTTGCCACAGGGTCTACAGGGTCTCAATACACAGATCTGATTTGTCATGATCTTCCTGTTTTCAGCTGCCCAAGAGCGTGGTGCTGGGATTACAGGTGTGCATGACCACACTCAGTTTCAGTTGCCTTCTCAGTTCACACCAGGGAAGGAGCCAGCACGGCAGTTTGAAGGAGTTTTTAATAGAGGGATATAAGCAAGAGAATGTGGCCTCTTACAGAGGAGGGCTGGACACAGGGCTCCTGGGCTTGCACTGATCCTGAGTCACCCGGATGCTGTAGCCCAGTACCTGCCATGCCTCTTCTGCACCAGGAGTAGATGACTCCAGGGACCTTGGCCACAGGTCCAGCACACAAGTGGAAGTAGAAAAACCCTAGAGCTGCCTGATCTACAGACCAAGACTGGAAGGTCTCACCAGTGTGTTTGTGGACTTCCAGAACCATTTAGCAGCCTTGGAGTCTACAACCCAGAATTTCTCCACACATCAAGGAGTTTTTTCAACACCTCCTGTAAGGCATTCTTAACAGAAAAAGAACTGCTAGGAAATAGCCTTCCTCCTTGCAAGAATTCTTTGAATGCTTCCAACTCTTCTGAATCCACCTCCTTCCTTTGGTAGTCAATGCACATCTAATAACATACTTGAGAGCCCACCTGGGACATTGCCTAATGAAACTTCTAATCCTCACTGAAGAAATGTATACTACAATTAAATCTTTAGATAGCACACTAACGCAAGCCAGCAACTAACAATTCAAAAGATAAAGGAATCAAATTTTTTCCTCAAGTGAAAAATTCTGCTTCATGTTTTGGATGTACTGCTATAGAGTTTCTTGGTGTCTGGGAAATATACACCAATGAAATAACAAATTAAATATGGATTTTCTTTTCAGACTTTCGAGTCTGAGGAAGGAAGCTGTAATTTTATTCTTTCACAGTCTTGTTTTGCTGGAACAGGAATTTGTGTACAGGGGGTGAGTTTATGTATGTCTAAAAGTCACCAGAGTTTGGCATTGCTTCCAAGTTCTTGTTTTGAGCACTAAATAACACAAACATCACTTAAAATAAAACCAATCCTGAAGATCAGGTAGAAGTGTCCCCACCATGAGCAGACAAGGAACACAATTCTCTGCTTGTTTCTAATATAAGGAGACAAGATTAGCAGAGGGTCCTGTGAGCCACACAATTTTAAAACATCACTAGATTTTAACTAGGAAACCCATGATGGTCTAGAGAGAGCAATAGCTTCAGAGACAGTGAACAGCACACAGCATGTAGAGAATTAATAAACTGTCTGTGTACTCAGCACACTTGCTCTGAGCGTCGTTGTACTAAGCAGCGAAGTACATTCAAAGCAAGCCTCATCTAGAAGAGTCCTTAGTGACAGTTTTCAAATACTCCAGCCAGGTATCTGCTGGGAATTAAAAATAGTTGTCTACCAAGGGAACACAAAGAGAGGAATTTGGAATGCAGCTAGGGATATAAAATACTGCACACAGGCGAGTTCAAAGGAAATAGTTTAGAAGTGTGTGCTCAACCACTTCTACAGCCTACTTGAAATGAAATAAAACAGATTTCAGTAAATACAATTTCAACATATCCTAAATTGTAATCAAATTAAAGTATAATTATTGATGATTACTGGGGAAATACGTTGAAAGTAAGTGTTGGGGGCGCTGCCCTCAATATATTTATGTCTTTATTTATGTATTCAACCCCTGCACACACTGACAAGGCTGGGAGTAGAACTTGAGAAGTGTTAGAGAAATCCAATCTAGGTCCTGCTCAGATGGGTAGAAAAGCTCTGAATCTTGCATTACACTTCCAGGTTGGCCTCTGAGACTCCCAAGCTCACCAGAGCCTCCAACAGGAAACAGTTCATTGTCCTGTGTTTAATCCTTTTCGCTCTTCACACAGCGGTTGTGTGGTTGCACATCGCGCCTCAACTTCTAGTTGTTATAAGTACGTGTTTGCAGTGCGTAGTGCTAGCATTCGCTGCAGGAGTGTGGTGCGCGGACATAGCACATCGTGGCAGTTCTTTTCCCAGCTCTCTTTGCCTTCTATCTCCAGATGCCCTTCCCATTGGGAACCATCTGTCTCCTAGTTTCTTGACTGCAGAAGTTTACTGGGTTTGAATGGGAGAAGGACCATTTCTGCTGAGTGTTCACAGAACCTAAGTTGCTTTGCCCCCGGAGATGGATTCCTTCTCCAGTGTGTAATCTGGCATCTCCCTGCTAATTTCCAGCACCATAAACACATTACTGCAAGCTATTCTCTGCTAGAGATTTTTGTGTTTATTAGGTATTAGCAGGTGTTTCATAATAAATATGGAGGGGGGGCCTCAGAGAAGCTCCTTATTGTGCTATATGTGCTGATGAACTTCTGCTTAGTCTGCTTGTCTCCTCCCTTAGAATGCCTTTGAGGACTTTTTTGTTAGATTCCCAAATTCTATGAATATTCACACTCAGGTTTTGTATTTCCTAGGAAAACAGAGTGAACACATTTAGTGGTCATTTGGTGTGTTATGTTGTTTGATCTGGCTGTCTGATGGCTCCTTATTTTATCCCAAGAATCTTCAGGGCTTCTGATATGTAGTCAAGCACAATGGATTTAGATCGGATAATCAGTGTCTGCAAGAAAGTATTAGGATTAGTTGGCCCAACTCTGTTCTGGTGCTATCCTGTGGGACCCATGAGACTGTAGTCCTCACAGGATAGGGCCCTCAAAGCATTGCTGGCAACATCTTTCTTCACAAGACTTGCTAGTTAAGAAGCATAGAAACACAGAAGGAAATGTTTGAAGATATATGTTAGTCCCTTACTAACATTTTCTCCAACATATAAAAGCGCGTCCCTGATGTGTACTTTCTATGGTATATAGAAATTCATACTCTGTTGCACACATACGTAATGCTGAAAAATTCTGCCCTAAATGGAGCCCAGCACCAGAAGGGGCTAGCTTTGAGCCTCTTTTATAATATGCTAAGAGCTGCTGTGATTTTTATTCTTCTGCCATTGCAGCAGTCAACTGTATAAATTGCATAGTTTTTCTCTGCCAGATTCAAGTCATAAATCTGAAGAGAATATTTTCTGTTAAGAGACATAATGATCATTTTACTGATAGGATTTACATGGTAGAAATCACATGCATCTTTATATGGGTTAAACTGTTATAAAAAGAAATTAATAAGTCAGGTATCAAATGCAATTTCAAATACCAGTAGGGTGTAATAAGATATTTGCATTTTCTTTTGTAATAGTGTTGAAGTAAGATCTACTTTCAGTGATAGCATCATTTTACTTAAAGACACGACATTGCAATTATTCACAATATAAACCACTTAAGTGGAGACAAGGCGGAGGCATTGACAGAAATCAGCGGTGCTCAGCGTGTGCATGGCCTTGGGACGTGAATGGCAGGAGGAGGTGATATGTGATGTCCAATGGGCCATTGGTCCCTAAATCTGGGAAACATCAGTCCTGCTGTTAGCATTCGTCCCATGGTGGATGCCAACATTAACGTTGCACCTGCCCTGTCCTAGCTCTGACCACTTGGGGCTGGGGTGGCCCTGGGGGGGGGGGTTGCTGTCCAATCCCATAGAGTCATAGCAAGCCAGTGTGAGCAGTGGCAGGTTAATCGCTCTGAGAAGTGTTACAGTGTAACACTGTGTTCTAACCTAGCTGCTCAAACTGACTGTGCCTCTTTCCGTCGCCTTTTGTGCTTGCGTGGAATTATGATGCCATGAAAACCACTTCAGAGAACATTGATCTCTTAATATTACCCTTTACATCACACATGAATGTATTTCAGAAAAATAAGGGAAAGGCACCCATGTGAAAGGGTGCTGCACATGGTGGCAGGTGCCTCTGCTCCACTGCAGCCTGCTCCTGGCTGTTTATACGTCCTTGGCGATTCAAGTCAACCATGCTGTGGTGTGGGGACACTGTTACTTCCATAACTCATGAAGTAGTGTTGAGTCCAAATTATAAAATATTTAGGGGCCAGGGATGTAGTTCAGTGTCACAAGCACCTGCCTGCCAAGTGCAAGGTCTGAGTTTGATCCCCAGTACTGCAAAAGTAAATGAAATACAATAAAATAAAAGGACATTTAATGCTTCTTATAAGCATTGTGAATCATGAAGCCCATGCATTTGTGGTATGGACCACTGTCCTCATTGTCAACTATAGAAGCTGTGCCCAGAAAAGGAGAGAAATCCTGCTCCTAGTGGAACCCTTGCTGATTTGCTGAATTTTCTCACCAGCCTTCTCTAGGGAGGCTAGAAGAATTGCATATTCTTCTTAGGAAAGAAGAAAAATGAAATAGGGCATGTGAAACAAGATAATAAAAAAAATTGCCTTCAGAAAAATTACTCCAAAACAGTTCCCCAGAAATGGCCCAAGAGGCAGATGTTTTATCATGCTATACAAGAGTCTTAACTTTAAAAAATAAAGAAAAGAAGAAAAAGAGCTGAGCATTAATAACCACAATAAATAGGTGATTTCGGTATAAAATGGTCTATCCAGCCACTCATATTGTAATAGAGAAAATGAAGTACCACTAAATCAATCATGGGGCGCTTACTTAGCATGTATTATATGCCCAGCACACAACACATAGGATAATATGATGCACACTCGTTGAAGCCCTCCCAGCCCCATTGTGGAGTAGATATGAACATATGGTAGGAGACACGAGTTGGCCCCGGCTCTGCAGAATACTGAGTGTATCTAGTTACAACAGTGAACTATAATTACACGAACAAATGGTGTTCTAGGAATCGAGGTAGGAAAACATTTAGGTTGAGATTTGGGCCTTGGAGTAGCCCTTAGGAGTGGATAAGATGGGTTCTGTGGCTCTGGCCTCCCCCAGCATGGTGTTATCATGCACAGTGTAGACTTCAGGGGTTCATATACTCAGTACAGACGTGCCATATAATTAGATGAGTAGATGAAGGGAGGGTGGAGAGTGGTTCCGGTAGCATAGTGTCCCAGCTGGGAGACCCAGGGCAAGTCCTGGGGGTGTTCTTGCTGCAGGAGTTGAGCGAGCCTGGGGCCATGCTGATCATGGGGGGAGACATGAACATTCTGTGCCCTGTGCTGAGGTGCTGTAGTATCACCTAAGTCCCCAGTGCCTAGCACCTGGCTCTGCAGCTCACTCAGTGTGACAGCAAGCACAATGCTTATGTTCTGTGAGCTGTCCCACACAACAGTGTGCTGGCTTCTTAGCAGGGTTAGACAAGGCATTGGGAAGCTAGCCAAACATGGGGCAGCTGTGAGACCTCATGAGCCTCACCTGAGCTGAAGTTCCAAAAGGCTCGGAAGTGCCCTGCATAGCTGATCTTTCAGCCTACCAGCAAGAATTGATAAAAAGGGTATCATTCAGTTAAGATTTTGCCTATGCATGAGCAGATTGTATTGTGACTGTGCTGTGTGCTCCATGCTAAGGCCATGGAATGGTCCCACCATTGTGTGTCGACTGTAAGCATGCATGTCCCAGAGACAGCTGCACCGAGGATAGAGGATGCTATTCTGAGCCAGCTTGCATCAAAATCCATCTATAACTAAAACAATTCAAGGGGCCAGGGAGATGGCTCAATGGAATAAGCACTTCCCTGGCAAGCACAAGGGCCTGAATTCAATCCCCATTTCAGCCAAAAAAAGAGAGAGGATATTAAAACAGTTCAATGTTGCTTTAACAGTTTCCCAGAATGTTGTTTGTTGTGATCTCTGGGAATATGAAAGATGTTCGTGACCCACCTTTCCCAGTTCACATCCCCTACTGACTAGAAAATTAGCCTTTGGAATTTCTAGTGACTGAGCAGCAGCAACTGGCAGCTTGCTCTTAACTTTTGGGCATCTCTAAGGTGTAGGTGACTCGCAGAGTGCTCCACACATTGAGCTCATCATGTGTCCTGAGTTTGGGTCACCATACCGAAAGGAGAGGAGCTGGTCCAGCATCCATTCCTTGGGGACCCCGAAGCATGAGGGCCCCTACAAGAGGACAGAAGGAAGGCCTATTGCCGGCTCTCCTGGGTCTCCAGCATTCAGTCTTTCCTCTCCTTCTTCCCATCCTCCAAAGAACGTCCTCCTCACAGGCAAACTATTTTTCATGCAGGAAGCGGGTGCCCGATTGCAGGAACAGAAAGAAGAAGCCTTGCAGTTTACCCTGAGCACCCCTTTTCCCTGTGTGGGAGCTGCAGACCCCACAGAGCTTTTGTGTGCACTTTCTTTTCTGCAATTACCCAGGCAGGATTTTTCCTGCTTTGGCCTCTCCTCTGGCCGGGGTCTGGCCTGGGAGAAGAAGGCTCCTTGTGCCTCTTCATGTATATTTTGTGAAAGCAGCTGCTAGGGCAGAGCAGAAGGGAAAGACCCAGGATGATGTGGCCCAGGCCCCTCCGTGGCAGACTGAGTGATGAGGGCCTGTGCCTAGAAAGGCTGTAGCAGAGCCACAAGATGGGAAACGATGAAAATGATGAAAAGAAAGCAGTTCTGGTTCCTCCTAAGGCTCTGCTGGCTCCCCGGGGCCTGTGCACCCCTAGGTCTCCACAGGTCCATGGCAAGTCCTCAGTCCAGGTGAGCAAATGACAAGGCCTGAGGACAGGGACCGACTGCACAGAATGTGTGTGTTTTCCATACATGTACTGCCTGTTGACATGTGGCCTTTTCACATTAGGGAGAAAAGTACAAAAGAGGGGTGAAGGCCACAACCTGGAGGGGACACAAGCCAAACCCAGTGCCCCCACCAGCTCCATCTCACCCTCTCTCTGCCTCTGTGCCAGCCGACTGTGGGTGCTGACTCTCACCTGCCACCTGTCCGGCCTGAAGTGACAGCAGCCCAGCAAAACTCCATTCGCCAGGAGCCCAGCCACAGAGCTCTCCTGTGGGCTGTGCCAAGGGCCAGCCATGTCTGCAGCCACTAACAGAAGTGTAACTTCAAAACACAGTAGGCTCTTTTTGGGTTCATAATAGGTGCTCTCATCATCTGCCTTGAAATGTGTTTTTCTGTCTTTGAGCAGCACACCTACAACCTGTCCTGTCCACACCTCCCCTCCTGAGGGGGGACCCTGTGTGTCAGGCGCAATACCAGTCTCTAGATTCCTCCTTTACACCTTTCATTTCACAAGTCTGAATATTATTATATTTCTTATATTGGGATCAAACTGAACCAAATAAATAGTAAAATAAAAGAAAAAACTGTTTAGAAGGACAGGGCCTTCAAGGCAACATTTCAAAGCACAGTTCAAGTATAAGGCCACAGTTTGAACATAGCCCATATGGCCCCTAACCCAGGGTTCTGACCCTTAGGGACCTAATGTATCCTCCTTCTGAATGTCGTTTCCTCTCTTCTGTTCTTCCTAGTATTCATCAGACTTGTTTTCTCCCACAATTAACCCAAATTACCCATAACCATATCTTTCTGCTTGGCAAGGATGGAGTTGTAGGCTGGAGGCAGGGTGGGCTGGCACCACTGCCACCATGGACACCACGGGTGATATTATTGTCCCTTGAGATCCAGCACAGAACTGTGAGTGAGTCATGCTGGCTCTGGTTCCAAGGCTGCCCACAAACTTCTTCCTGGGTAATCTGGTTTGAAAATCTCCTGTCCATTTACACACACACACACACACACACACACACGAAATGAGTATAGATCAGGGACAGCACCATAGAAAAGGGTCCTGACATCCAGACCTGTCTGTGGGACAGAAAGCTATGTCATTGTGTCTGTTGGAAACAAGGGTAGTCACTATAAATAAGCCCCTTATTTATTTTGTAAGTGTCTTCTGTATGTGCACAAGACTGTACATCCATTGAGCCAGTATGGGAATGCGCTACAAGTATCAATGGCTTCTTCTGTTTCTTCTGAATATCTACCCGCAACTGTCAGTAATGACACATAGCTAGACTGGGGTGATCTTCAATGGCATTCAACCATGTGTGAGGCTGCCCAACCCTGAAAGAGGATTTCTCCTCTAGAAGGAGGGCTTTGCACTTGCAGAATAGTCAGTGAGCCCAGAAGAGCCAGGGGCACCCTCAGACCTGCCTGCGCCACTCTTGGGAACAGCTTGGGAAGAGAGCCTGCATGCGCCCTATGGCAATGTCCAGACTCAAGTCACTGGCTTCCATCCACACAACATAGGGTGGGATCAGTTTTGGCCTCATTGCCTGTCACCCTCTCTTCTCAGCTTCCCCACTGCTCAGGTTCCCTCTTCTCCTTCTCCTTCTACCCATGTAAGCCCACGAGTATGTATATGTTTAACAATTATAGACATGCTTGGATAATTAGTGAGTAGCCATTTAAAAAGAAAATGATCAGGAAGCATGACTCATGTGGCTTGGTCCAAGGAAGCATAGTGAGCCAGGGCACTGCAGAGGCCCCTGGCCTGCCTTGGGGTGGAAACGCCACTGTCCTCACCACCCCAGGTCATGTGTTGGTTTGCACATCTCTTGGAGAACCGATTTTTTCCCACGGTAAAGCAGTTCAGCTAGGAAAAACCAAAACTCACAAGGTTAAATCTATGTCCCTTTGGCTTAAATGTATTTTTTAAATGTTAAAAAAACAGTTTTAATACCATAAAATGAAATATCAGTGCTCTTAAAAACTTGAGATTTTCTTGCCTTTTTTTTTCTTTCTTTTGTAAAGTGGAGTAAAATGATTCACCTATTATTTGAGACTGGCTCCTTCTAATATTTGTAGGGTACTTGAAAAATTGACTCATTCCTCAAAAACTTACCCAGGCTTTGGTGAGAAACAGCGGTGTATCAGTATTTATAAACTATAAATAAACTACAGCTATAATTCCCAGTTGTGAAAAGTGCTATTGGTTCTTTTTAGACCTTGTCACTTTCTTCTTAATTGTACTCTTAATTTTTCTCATTGAGTGCTTTGCATGGACAGCACAAACCTAAGCTTGAATTAGGTGCTTACCTCATGTGTTATATTTTGGAATATAAAAAAAGCTTTGCATTTTCTAGTCCTTAGATATGTATATAAGTACTTATCTATTAGACATATTCAAGGATACTATTATGAATATGCCTTCCAAACAATAGATTATTGTATAGAATGAAGGCAATAAATGTAACAAGGGGGGTTTGACAACATTTTCATCTAAAATAATAAGATTTTGCTTCTGAAACATATTAGACTTCAGATTTTATTAAGAGTTGATCCACTACATAGATGTTTGTATGATTCATGTCTCATTTCTTTTGTTTCATTTTCTCAAAATCTTTTTGTGTGAAAACTTCAGCATTTTATAGATCATCCACTTCCAGACCACGCGAGGGGCTGTTTCCCAAAGCATATTGGCTTCTGGATTTCAGTAGGAGTGGGCTCATTATTTTCATGTCAGTATGGTTATTGCACTTAATATTTCTCTTTTCTATTTTATCCCAATTTTTTTCTGTCACAACTTCAGTTCAGATTTCATGAGTCACACATTTTGGGAAACTGCATCAAAAATCTTTGAGAAATCGCATCAAAATACTGAGCACTAAGATGTCTAGCAAGAAATAGGTGAGTGGTCCTCTCATAGCATCCCCCAGAGTCAGCAAAAATCACTAGCGGTGTATGGAGGGGTAGAATGCAAGGGCCAGCCAACCTGAAACGAGATTGCAGTCTAGTTATCTAACTGGCTTACAGGGCTGGCAGTGTTAATCTTACTACAGAGGTGGAGGCCAGCAAAATGGGAGAAGAGCAAGGATTGGAAGACTAAGAAGAAAGGAAAGAACAAGACAACCATGGTTTCAAGCATGGTGAGGAATCCTGAAAACTGGTCAGGAGTCGCAAAGTTTGGGGGAGCAGGAGTGGAGGCTCGGCACAGTGGACTCATCTGGGGCCAGGCCAAACGCGACCCCCATAGCTTAGAGACCCGAGGTGCTGGGCCTGGCTCTGCAGCAGAGCAGATCGTGTTTCCTTCTTTCACTTCCCATTCTTGTGTCTTCTCTTGCAGAGTGCCCTTCGAGACCATTTTCTCCTGTCGTCCTTATTTTGGTTTCTTCCAAAAGCACAGATATATGTAAACTGAGACATTTTATTCTTTCTCCATCTTCAGAAAGGTGGACCATAGGCTGCAGGGCTGGAGCAACTTGGTGGGTCACATCTGTGTTTAATTCCACCTTGTATCCTACACAGCGCATAAATAATGTCTGGGGTATAGAATTGGCTCCATAAATGGCTAGTGTGTGGTCCCACAAAGCTTGGCTCCTCTGACTTGCATGTGAGAGCCCATTGACGAAGCCAGAGTCAATTGCAACACCAGACCGAGAGCACAAGAGGAATATGTGTGCTGCGTCAGTGTGTTCTTTGTAAGAAACAGGCCAGATGGGGAGAAGAGGGGCCTCCTTGTGACCTTCCAGAGGCACTAAGCACAGCTGGTCATCAGGAACAATATATATGCACACACACACACACACACACACACACACACCACAGAGAACACAACAGTTCTTTGACAGCTTTATCTTAGTCCCGAAGGAATACATGTTAAAAATAAATCACTGGTTTGCAAATTCTTGGAGAACAGCCAGAGTTTGAACTCAGCCATGTTGCAAACATTGGTTGGACTCAAGTTTCAGTTTCTCTTTGTAAATTGACTTATCTGGTAGATTTTGCTGTCAGCAAGAGGTGGTAGAGAAGCTGAGCTTTTCTTGGAAGACTGCACTTGAAAAGGTGATTTTCATGGATGGAAAAAGATTGGGTTCTCCAGCCCCTCCCTTCCACTCCCCACACCCACCTTCCCTCTCCTCTTTCCTTCCCCCCTCCCCTCCCCTTTTTCCTCCCTCTCTTCCTCTTTCTTTACCACCACTTGGGATTGAACCCTTAACTTTCACACTGAGTTAGATCTCTAGATCCTTTTTTTATTTTATTTTACATTTTGTACTTTGAAATGGGGCCTTAGTAACTTGCTAAATTGCCCAGACTTGAAACTGTGACCCTCCTATCCCAGCCTTGCAGAGTACTGAGATTACACATGCATAGGAAAGCTCTACATAATAGTCTGAAAGTGCAGTATAGCCACGGCCTGATTTGTTAAACCACCGAGCTCTGTCTTTGGCATTACAACTCTCCAGTTTGTATCGCATAGATTGTGCTTCCCTTCTCAGTTGCTGTCTTGCACGGTGGTGTGGGCTTCATGGGATGGTAGAAGCACTGCTATTCCGCTGATGTCCCATGCTGTGCACTCTCAGAGGCCCTGAAGAGAAGCCTTGGCCTGCAAGAGGCACACCTGTTGGCACGTGGCTCTCCTGAGTGCTGAGCTAAGCTCTGTCTGCAGCCACCACTGCCAGACCCCAGGACCCTCTGGGCTCCAGGCAGGGTATACTGATCTGGTGGTAGAGAGGTGTGGAATTCACACTGGGCTCCTTCTGAGTAGAGGCATTAGTGACTGGGATCAGTTGATTTAACTTTTATTAAAGCTTAGAATTTTTTAAAAATATGTTCTCCTGACTTCTGTTTAAATTTTAAAGGGGGTTCCCCATGTTAGGGGGCACTAAGCCTTTATTGTCAAGTTTCAGTGTTGCATTTTTATTTCCTAGAAAATAAAGACAGTGAGTCAGACAGTTGCTCCTCAAGTACTCCTCACACTGAGTTGTTCACCAAGTGTTTCTGGCTTGGAGTGGATACAACCACCTTGGGCCCCTGGGTGGTACAGAGGGTGGCAGGAGTCACCAAGTATGCGGCTGGATCTCTCATCTCTAGAGCAGGCCACGTGTCCAGCACGTTGGTCCCTGAGCATCACTGTGGCGGAGAGTTCCCTGCCATGTCAAATATGTTGAATAAATACAATTGCAACTATGTGTGCTGAGATTCAGAGCTCCTTATGGTGTCCTTGTGAGCCTGACTAAAAAAAAAAAAAAAATTTTGTGAATCCTTAATAGACTCCAAGTGACTAATATGTATTTTAAGTCTTTAACTAAAGTAGAAATGTAATCCTTTGAATCCTGTGACATAGAAAATACTGTAGAAAAACAAAGGTTCCATACCAACGTTAAAAATGGGTGGTTTGCTTGTCTTTCTCATTGGCCTTAAGAAGAAGATTCTTTTCTCCTTCTTAAAAGAGAAGCATCTAGTCATTTCTGGAGACAGACTGCAGCAGCGTGGTTGGCCGTTCTTTGCCCGTTCCGAGTTGCCCTGTACCCATTCAGATTACTACAGGGAGCATCCAGCCTTCTTGTGGTCTTGGAAAGGCTGTGATGATGCTGGGTCCCAGGGTCATATCTCCTTCTGTTCCATTTCTACCTCTTCTTCCTCCCAGGGTCCATAGTGCACAAAGTCCAGCTGTTCCAAAACCATCCATGGTCAACAGTATGCTGGGAAAACTCTGAGCACTCAGCCCCAGTCTGACTGAAAAGAAATTGGGTGAATTTCTCTGTGAACATTTAGCTGTAGAGTGTTAGTCCTGTGCCTCCATCAAAGGTGTTCTCCAAGGCAGAACAGCCAACAAGTGCTGAAGAACAAGCAGTGCCTAGCTTAGGTATAAACAGAAACGATCTGTCTCTGAGCTACCAGCCACAGGGCTGGTTCTTCACTACTCACCTCTCCTCTGATTAAATGAGCCTCCTTCCAGAGGACTGAGCCTACTGGCTTGTCTGAGCCATAGCTGGGCTCTGGGTCTCACCTAATGTGTTCTCATCATGGGTTTTCTTTCTTCTAGTGATGAGACAGAATTAAAACTTTGGCATAGTTTCTCTTCTGAACAGGTTATGTTCCCCCACCCTTAGTTTGCCTTGAAAACATCAGAGATGCTCCCGACAAGAATCTAGTCTCTGAATCCCTCTGATCTTGTGCCCGTGCTACACCTGGAGCTCCTGGCAGCGTCAAGTAAGGAGAAGCCAGGCTGTGGACTGCAAGAGCAGTCTCCCTCCCAGGACTTCTAGCTTACTTGGCTTCACATATCCTAACCCTCTTTCCCCTGACATTTATCTATTTTGTATTTGTCTTCTTAACGGCTCTGAGTCAACAGTAGTGGAATTGTCCTTGACTCTGTTCTTCTTTCACACCTTCACATCTCATCTATTGGAAAACACTATTGACTCTAGGTTCAAAGTATGCTCTAAACTTCTGATCATCTTCTATGCTGCCACTGGGCGTAAGTCACACCATTTATTGACTGTGGTAGCCTCCCAAACTGAATCTTGTGGTCTGTGTTCATCAAGAACTAAGGTGAATGCTTAAATTTAAAAACCTGTCATGGTAAATATAATGAACTCTGCTCAAAATACTTCCCCAATGTATCACAGCGAAGCCACACCGCTGAGTGCTGCTCACCGTCATCCCCCTCCCCGACTTCAGGGGCACTTATTCCATTGATCTTGCAATTTTCCAAAGCAGTACTGGCAGTCTTCTTTCCTGGAATCAGAACTCCAGAGAATGCTGCTACCGCATGCCAGCCAACAGAAAGGCGGGCTGGTGGAGACATGATGGTTCATCCCCATCTGTCACGTCCACCAGATCTGGCACCAGGTGACATCCAGCTCTTCTGCAAAGTCAAAATAACGCTACAGTGCAACTAGCAATGCTCATGAAAGAAGATTGCTAGAACTGTTTCAGAAAGGGGCAAGAGGATGACGTACATGTCTCTGAGGGGGTTAATGGCAGTGTATCCTGTATTGTATTAAGTTTTTAAAACTTGAAACGTGCACAGCATGTTTTGATCAGACTTAGCATGCGACATAAAATTGACTTTTGCATACCTTTCTCCTCTCTGAGAATCTTCCACCCCGTTTGCTATGTTCCATTGACATGATTTTGCTTGCTGTTCCTGAAAATGACCCAGTATGCTCCTGTCCCAGGACCTTTGCTATTGCTATTCTGCTGGATATGGTTCCCCCCTTCCTTCCTGCCTTCTTTCTTGTCTTAATTACTTTTCTCACTGTTGAGACAAAATATCGAACATCCATAGTGAGAGGATGAAAGGTTTATCTAGCTCACAGTATATAGTGGTTTCAGGCCATAGTTGGCTGTCTACAAGGCAGAGTGGCCTGGCAGGGGACATTGAACAGGAGACACATTTCATGGCAGGCCGGAGTCAGAAGGCAGCAGGCAGCAAGTAGCAAGCTACAGCAGGAAGCAGTGACCCTCTCTCTGGCCTTTATATCTTTCCATGCTTCCACCCTTGGAGCAGGTGGCCCACGCACCCAGGGCAGGGTGCCTTAGTCCTAGCACTGCACCAGGAATCGGTCCCAGCATCACGTCCTGGATCTCAGCATCACGCACCTTAGATCTAGCCACCTCCCAGAAGCCTCATACAATGGCTGACTGAAGGTTGGGGGCATTGAGATACCACCCATAACAGCTCACTTTTTCATTTTTATTTTTGTCTGTACTGGATTTTGAGCCCAATGGTGGTGCTTTAACATTAAGCTACACTCCGTTCCTTCTTCTTCTTCTTCTTCTTATTATTATTATTATTATTATTATTAAATTTTGAGACAGGTTCCTTTTAAGATGCCACTAAAATTTGCTATCCTCATGCCTCAGCCTCCCGAATTGTTGAGGTTACAGATGTGTTCCACAGTCCCGAGGGTGGGTAGCATATTTTTTTCCCAAAGACAGTCAACTTCTACACTTCTTTCAAGTCTGTTCAAATATCACCTTATTGAGGTATACCTTCTCCTTTTGCCCTCGCCCCCACCTGGAGATCCCCAATTCTGTTTCTCCAATTAATTTTCTCCTTCATTTTATTATTGTCTACCTTTAGAACTTAAATTCCATGTATAAAAAGATTTTTATCAACTTTGTTCACTATTTGTTTTTTCAGTAGATGCATGATAATGAAGTCTGGCTGTTAAGCTGCATTTATTTAATTATTTATTTATTGGCAGAACCAGGGATTGAACTCAGGCCTTTCTCTTGCCAGGGTAGCGCTTATTCCACTGAGCCATTTCCCCGGCCCCTAGATGCATGATAAATGCACCATAAGCAAATGAATCGGATAAGGTGGCAATTACTTTACACAAACAAGCAGCTAAAGTTCTGGGATCACATTTCAGCAAACAATAGAAAGAAAAAGAAGGAAAACACCCAAGGATCAATTTAAGAATAGAACCCCCCCAAATTGTGTGGAGCATGCACCAATTTTTAATTTCTGGTTTTCATCCCATGAAAGAAAATGGGAATAGCCTCGTATTCTTTGCATGGTATAATTAGACCACTATCCCAATTAATTTGAGCATAAATTTGGGAAATTACTTCATTAGTGGTCTTTTATACTTGTAATCAAACAATAACTATGTACAAGGAAGCGAGTTGTTTGTGTACCTATTTAATGGTTGTGAGTCAGATAATTTCTTTAAAAAAAAAACAACACTATATAACCTGAAGACTTCCAGCTTTCTTATTCAACAGATCAGTCCTAGAAGTCGTTAATTACAAGCTCTTCAGCATTTTGCGCTTCTGTTTATACACTTAGGAGAACAAGCAATAGGCCTGGGCCCGTGCTGTACCAGCGCTGTAATTTTGGACATGCTTTCTTTTCTGATGTGTGAACTCTCCTTTGTGGAGAGCATTTTTCACATGACTTGGTGTTGATATTATCTTCACAGTTCCGCCTAGGCTATGGTGAGACTGCTTATTACAGGCTTTGCTGTGCTGGGTTTCTCTGTCCATTTCAAAATGCAGAACTGAAAGTAGACATGTTATCGCCTAAGTGCCGATACTGTTCTCCTGGCCAACACTTTATACCTAATTTCTGCCCTGTGGGTTTAGAGGCCAAGTTAAACAGGCAATAAAACTCAACAAATAGACAACTGTGATCTCTCTCTCTCTCTCTCTCTCTCTCTCTCTCTCCCCCACCCCTTTCTCTTTCTCCCCCCTCACTCCCCCACCCTTCACACACAAAGATCTCACACACAAACTCATTAAATCTAAAAGTCTTGGGCTGGGGAGATGACTCAGTGGAGTAAGCACTTCCCTGGAAAGCACAAGGGCCTGAGTTTAATCCCCAGTTCTGCAAAAAAAAATAAAGAAAAAAGAAACTACAATCTGTGAGTATTCAAGTCCTTTATATAAAATGGCATAATATTTGCATATAATCTATGCAAATCTTCCATATACTTTAAAAAAAAACCTAAAAGTCTTCACTATGATGCTACTAAAGTTTTTTTTCAGAAAATTACAGTTGCCAAGAGGAATCTGAATATGAAGGAGGTGGCTCTTTCCTATGAGGTGTTTTGGCACTAAGGAAGAAGAGGGAGACAAATGCAACATATTGGCAATAACTGTCCAGGCTCAGGGCCTGTCAGCCCCCGACAGTTTCACATGTGTGGACCACACACTTCATGACCAGTCTGAGAGGTGCATGGGGAGCTCAGCTCTCATGGGGATAAGTTAAACTTGAAAGAAGGGTGGAAATCCAGAAGGCATGCGGTGTGTGGGGATAGCCATGCATGTGTTACAGATTGGATGTATTCAGTTGGAAATAGTCAAAGGTGCACTTCTGAGACATGCATGGAACAGAGAAATACAAGGTCTTGGCAGAATGAAGAAATGAAAGAAAATGTAAAAGTGGTTTCCCATGAGTAGGGACCTGAGAAAGCTAGAGATTATCCGTATCATCAATAAAGCCAAGCAAAACAATATAAAAGAGGACATTTATAGCAAATTGGGGATATGGATTGTATAATGGCCTTGGCTGTGGTTATATTTCACTTACTATTGGCAAGAAATCTATGTGACAGCAGGTTCAGTCACTCAGAAATTTTGGACTGAGGGCTTCAGTGGGAGCCTCAGATGCAAGCCTGTGTTGTGTGAGACCACAGGAATTGTTGGCTGGAAGAACTCAGAGGCCCAGGAATGGGACGAGATGATCAGGGAAACCTCACAAAAGTATCATCATTCATACCTGAGGGTGCTCTTTTATAGAATGAGTGGGGTGGACATAAACTTAGGATGGCAAGTGTATAAAGTTTCTGAGGAGAAAGGCAAGGAGCTGGGGTGGAGTGATGTGAAAGACAGAAGAAGCTGAGCTCAAGAATGCAGGACAGATAAGGCAGATCACTGGTGGCTTTGGAAGACGTCCAGTGCATCAGAAAAAAATGCAGCCAGGTTGCTTGGATGCACTCAGTAGTGACAACAGCATGGAGACAATTTGGAATATGCACATTCTGGTGAGTCTCCACATAAAGGCCACAAGTAAACAAGATGGGAAGTATGACACATTGTCCTGGAACTTGTCGGACAGCCTTGCTAGGACCTACACTTCCAGTTATTTTCTTGACCTTTGGGAGACCAAGCACTACAGTTAGACTCATCTATTTGTCTCTTGGTGTGTCATTTGCACCTCTTCCTTTTGCCTTTGAAATGCCATGTCCCTGCAACACTTTGCTGCAAGCTTACATTTCCTGTTTGAGGAGGTGAATCTTGAAAAGCATCCAGGTGGCTTTCCAGCTCTCGCTTTGCATTATTACTGTCTGGAGTTCTTTATGAGCCATGTTCCCTTACCTGGACTCATGCATGTTCGTCTTGAACAATCACCTATAAATCTCTCCCCCAAATTTTCTTCACCTTGTAACGGACATTTAATTAAAAGCATCTGGAAAATGTAAGACAAGGTAAACATAGAAGCAAATAAGGTTGGAAGGAAAGCAAAATGTTCCAAGTCAGAAGTTAAAAGAAATGGGAAATGTAAGTGGGGAGATTGACAAGGTGTAGCGAGAAAAAGACCAAAGGAAATGTCCCTGTTACAATATGTTTATTGCTGTAAAGGAATGTAGACACAATGTCATTTATACAATAGCTTGATGTACCATTTGTCTTTTAAATGTTTATGGACAGGAGTTTACAAATGCACAGCTGTCTTTTCAACTATAGATGTTGCGTGATTTTTGGCAACAGCAGATCCCAGTTGACTGAAAATAGCTGGCTGTAGAAGATTCCATGTACGGCAGTGTTTTATGGAATCATAGCCAGTAGGGTTTCTTTGTCAAATGAGATTGATTTGAATGCATTCCAAGCAGCAGAGTGTTATGAATATCTGCTAATATGAAGTCTTTCAATCCAAGGAATCAGGCAAGAAAAGACCAGTAGCCTGTTTGTAGTTGCCTTCCATATGGTTCTTTGGGTTAGGAAAGATGAAGTTGGGTTTGGAGCTATCATGTCTCCACACTGAGAGATCCCTGGTGACCCAAGGTTTATTACCAATATTATTATAACTCGACGAGGTAGTTAGCCAGGCCTTTACCTCAGGACTTACTAGCATTTTCCACTGAGTTGTCCACAGCCTCTCATCGTGCACAATTTCTGGCATTACAGAGATAGCTAGAATGTATTCTGATTTTCTTCAGTATAATTGCAGGGAATATCTTGAGCATAAACTGAAGGACTAGTGCACTCCACATCCAGAAGACAGTGATTATGTTTCCTCCAAAGCCTTAACATCCAGGAGTGTTATTCTTTACATGGTGCTTGTTACCTTCTGAGAACTCCTGAAGTTTCAAAGGTCAGCCACGCTGCTTGCAGTCTGTGTCACGATTCTAGCTCTACATCTTGCTCTCCCATCCTGTGAGCTGGGATGTGCGCCGGACTTGCTTGGGAAGGGTGTTTTCCCTAAGGGCCAAGCAGCAGAGGCTTGACTGCCTCTCCTGTGTCTTTGTAGGCCCACAGGATTTCATTCCTCTTCCCCAGTGCTCTGTAGGAAGGAGCCTTGGCCTTCGGTGGAGGATCTTGGCTCCTTACCCTTGTTTGTGGCCACCAGCTAGTCATGTGACCCTTTTCCCTTGGTCTTCATATGGACCTCTCCTCATTGTTTACGGTAGTGTTTTCTTTAGATCTCTGTCGTTTTAAAAATCCATGCCTGTGGACATGCTTCCCACATCTTACAATTCTAAATATCGTATGGACAGTGTTTGGGCTGCTAGCCACTGTCCAGGTGGGAAGTGCCCACCAGCCTCCATGGCTGTTGTTAGCCATGCAGGCTGCTGCTCAGTGTTAGCACAGCAATTGCCTTCTCTGGCTGTTGAGGCCCCTTAGAAAAAGCTTTGTTATGAAATAGAGAAAACCCCGCTGCTGTGCAGCAGATCCTAGAACGTACAAATCTCTATGAATTCCAAGGAACCTCGAGTTCTTATTTATTGTCTTCTTCCCACTGAGCTGTAGGAGCATGTGCCAGATAGCCTTCTCCAGGATAAAGAGAGACAACTGATCCTTCTCAGGGCAGGAGTAGTTTCAGGTAACTAGGAAAGAGCACATGGATTAGAAAATCAGCCTTCTTGTCCCATAGGTAGCAGGTCCCATAGGTGGCAGGAGGCTACGTCCTAAGTTCAGCGAAGGCAAAGGGTTGCTAATGACGTGGGATGCAGTGGTAGAGGCGCCACCTCCTCCAGGTGGCGTTTTCCGAGGTCTCTCAGTCTGATACCCCTATTCTGAAGGCTAAATCCCAGGCCTACCTCTGTGAAATCTGGCACGCTGTGAGGACCCCATTAGCCAATCAGTAATCATTGGAATGGCTTTTGAGGCTGGGTTTTAGAAACGCAACCTGGATTCCACTTGGCTTGGGGACAGTGGATCTTTTCTGGTGCTTGGCTGCCATTTAAACAGCCTGACTGCTCTGGAGCTGCCACTCTGCAGGAGGCTGAAACTAACCTCATGCAGAGTGACAAACAGAGGTCTTGGACCACATGACAAAGCTCCGTGCTCCCCCAGCTACCAGCTGCTCTGTCATCTGGTGCCCCACCCCAGTCACCATCTGACTGTAGCCCTGTGAGCAAGCCCAGTAGGAACTCCAGCCAGTGCCACCCAGCTGAGCCCTCCCAAACCCCTTCAGCCTTTCCATGATGAAGAATGGTGGGGAATTTTAGGAAACTCATCCATAATGGCCACATGGTAAATTGTGTCTCCATAGGAAGCCTTTCAGTAATGGTCCATTGTCCTTGGGGCACCAAAATACACACAGAGCCCGAAAATAAGAATCCTAAGCAAATGGATGATCAGTGTGGTGGTGACTTCAGGGTGTGGTCAGCATCTTGGCCAGAGGCTCAGCTACATTTGTGAGTTACCAGGCCCTGGTGCATTTCCTCTGCCCTTTTCCAGCTGATGTGTGGCTGACTGTCCCACTGACTTGTATCTTGAATCTTGGTCCCAGAGACCATTTACAGCATGAAGGTTGGGGATCAGATATAGTTCATGAGATGCAAAATAAAGCCCCCCTGAATTTTGTGACCAAAACACAGTTATGAGTAGATTGTGGCTTCTCATTAAGTAATATTCAAAGTTACATTCAGGGCAAAAAGGAGAAAAAAAGCTAGTCAGCTAGTGTGGGGAGGACAGCTTTTCCATGGAGATGGGATGCTAGATGCTTGCGTAGAGCACCAGGATATAAAGGGCAGCTGGGAGTTAGGGCTTCTGTACACTCATGTGCTCCTGATGCCACCATGAGCTTCTCAGGGTGGCAGTCCATTCTGCTTCCCATCATGGGAGAAGTGGTAGAAATCTGTGTCATCTCAGTGGTCCTAGGGCAAATGCCCAGCTGCCTGCAGAATGAGCTGGGCTAGTTTATTTGGAAGAGAACAAAGTTACCATACGTCCGACTAATTTCCTATTCCAATCTCAGGTTTTTTAAATATTAAGCTTTTATGTTATGCTGATGCCATGATATTCTCTTCAATACTAGTATTAAAGAAAACTTGCCGAGAATCATGAAGAGAGAAAATAAGACACCCATCTTGCCATCTCAGTATGAGGCGTTGTTCTCACTAACCTGCCCTGCAGACTGGCAGCCATGGGGTGTACCAATTGTATTCTACACTTGTGGACTTAACAGGGCATTGTCCTGCAGATCTTCATGCTGATTTTAGCTGCTGCAGGCTTGTCCCCCTGCGTGTTACCTATTGTGAGCCATTCTTGTTTTGTAGGCTGTCTAGATTGTTTTCCACTTAGTAAAAGGTTTTTTTTTTTTTTTAATTCTTTTTGAATTTTACTATTCTGGTTCAAATTTTCAACTAAAACAAAAAAGCCAGATGGCATTTCAGAAGTCAAGTCATGTCCTCCACCCCCTCAGCATATGTCATGTTCTCCATTCACACTCCTAGATGTGACAAATATCACCACTTCCTAAAGGGTGTGCTGGAAGGGGGAGATGGCTCACCTCTGACACTTACACCATCCGGGTGCTGGAGACACAGTCTTGCAGATGGAGTTAAATCTAAAAATGCTTTAGAGTCTTAAAACTACATAGCAGTCACCTGCCTCCTCTATGACCCTCCAGGAAAATGGGTGACTCTTGTGCTAGAAGCAACAAATAGCTTTGCACAACCATTTCTTCCCTTGTTTGGAAATGGTCAACAAAGAGAACAGGAGCTCAGCAGTGTGAAGAGCATCTCCCCTCCTTGTGCTGTCCCCTCCTTCCCACATGTGTCCAGGATAAAGCTGAGAGAACAGCCGGAACTCCACCTGCTCCTTGCGACTGCCTGGCTTCCATCTCTAGCTCCGCCCCCTCATAGGCCTGCACTTCTGCCCTGCTGCACTGTGTACAGTTGTCCAGCTCAGCCTTGCACTCGGCATGTGTCCACTCCAGGGAGTAGCTCACCTCTCGGTGTGCTAGCATTGCCGTTCATTCTTCAAAACCTTCATTTTGTCAGCTTGACCTTGCAGAGCTACCCTGCACCATCAGTACAATTGACTCTCTTCATGGGTCTCTACTAAACATGGCTTACCTCTGTGATTATGTTTCTCTCTTACCCTGAATTTAAAGCTCTGTCACCCCTAAATTACTACAAAATCCTTGTAGGCAACACTTGTGCTCTATTACTTCTGGTCCTTGTACAATTCATCATCCACAGAAAGCCCTTTTTCCATATTTGATGAACAAATGACCTGACAACCAGGATCCACTTAGCAGGTAGAGTGAGGCCCAAATCCACCCTTCCCCAGGCAAATGGAATATTTCCCTCCTTCAAAAGAATGTGGGTGGGAAAGCTATCAGGCATGCTTGGAGGAACCTAGAAATGCAGGTACTTGCAGAGATGCAGCCAGGTTAGAGATGTCCCCTTGCAGTGGATGAGCTTTGTCACAGTGCTTCTGCACCACCCTCCCAGCTGTCTGTGGCTCTACACTCCTTCCCACATACCCTGTAAGCCACATGTTCATCCTGGTGTGCCCTGGCATGTGACCTCTGTGTGCAAATGTGTGATAGCTGAATGAATGAGCTATGGCTGTTAGCAAAAAAAATAATAGTAATTTTAGTTAGACCTGAGCTCAGCTGGTCTGGACCAGGTGGTGGACAGAGCTTGTGCTGTGTAGCTCTGCAGTCTGATAACACAGGCTCATAGGTACTTGGGAGGCCTGGTTACCCCCTCTGGGGGCTCCAGGGATAGGGTACATGTCTTAAGCAGGAAGCCACCATGGGAGCAATGCCAGATGTGCCATTTGCTTCTCAATCCATCGCGTGGTTGGAACTAGATGATACTGACAAACAAATGGGTAAGAGAAGAGAAGCTGCTGCAGAAAGAGATGCGAATAGTGTTGCAACAAGTATTTTACTGCAGAGCTCTCCCCTGTTTCCAACAGCAGGTTCACAGACAAGAGTCCTTTGCTGGCTGGAAAAGGCACCATGGTGGATATCTTCTTCAAAGGAGTGGGCTTGGGGCTTCATCTTGCTTCTGGAATAGCCCTGACAATGCCTTGAAGAGCTGGCTGTAGGAAACCTTCTTCATCTTTGCCCTCCAGTCCATGAACCATGACACTTTGACCATCTGAGAGCTCACTGTAGCCAGTAAAGGGCACCCTTCTCCCAGCCGTACCTACTCTGTGGTCATCAGTGGGAGTTATTTACATGCAACACAGTGGTCCACGTTCTGAGTCCTTCTGAGTGTGTTCTGAAGAGATGCTGATGAGGCAAGAAATGTCCATGGCAAGTAAACACACTTCCTGTCTGGCTGACACTCCTAAATACGGAAACAAATGGTCATTTATCAAAGTCTAGAGAGAAATTAAGCACTTATGGTCACATTTTCAACGTTCAATCCATATAGCTTATGGGTTGAAAAATAAATATAGTGAAAATAGGTTCAAAAGAACATTTTATCAATAGAGTAAGTAGTCAAAAAATGCTCTGAGTAACTATAAGGCTTGATTGAGCCTCGAGGATGGCCAGGGAGAAAACGCAGGATACCACATGGGGCTCCCTGCATTTACTGGTCTGAACCTAATGCCAGGTTCCTTCTCAGCCTCAACACTGCGGGATGCTTTCCTAAATTCCTTTGAAACTGGGTGACCTGGTTTATGTTGATTGTGTTTGCCCATTTATGGGCTGACATGTGAGCAACTGCATTGCATCATTTATGAGATGAAAAAAAAGTATCCCGAGGTCCCCACCACACACCTTGTCTGCGTGAAGAATGGAACTTGACATCAGTGTGGAATTTGAGCTTCTCCATGCACTACCAGCAGTATCTTATTACCACCTCTTTTCAGACATCACAGTGTATCAGGAAAATACCATCAATATTTTAAGACAGTGAACACATATAATGCAATAGGGCATAGTCTATCCAAAGGAATTATTATAAAGCTCCTCATTCCTTGCAAGAAAAATCCCTGAATACATATTTATAATATGTATTAGAGGTCTCTAAATGCATATTTAGATGACAAGTTATGTGTTTAGCTATCCCAGAGTACTTATTTTCAAATGTTACAAAGAATTAGAGAAACTCCCAGAGACACACTGGGGTTTGCACAGCTATGGAGCCAACGAGAGCTATTTTGAAAAGTACCTGACCTTTTGCTCCTAGGGGATGGCTTGGCATCATTTTAATTGCCTTTTAAAAATCAGATTAGGAGTGAATCAGAGAGAAGGAGTCCGGAGCTCACTGCGCAGGCAAGGAGCGTCCCAAGGTGATTTACTTAAAAGCACGGGAATAATCCAGACGGTCCTAGTTAAAATGAACCCAAAATATCTAACTTAATTCCCATTCTCCCTTCTGGGCCTGGGTAATGCAGTAGAATTTGTCTTTTCGTGTGCTCATTCCTGGCATATATGCTCTATTTACCAATACCCTGGTTGGCTTGGTGATGTGCTGGGTGGTTTAGGGGTGCGTTGCTCCTCAGCATAACTTCAGCCCCAGCTGTGGTCACTGTGGCATCATGCTTCTCAGTGTCCCTGGTGCTTCCTTTATGTGTTCACAGCCACACAGTCACTAGAGCAGAGTGGTAGTTCCTGGGAGTCCTGTGTATGTGTCGCCTTCAAGGTGTTCTAAAGGAGACTGGCCCTCTGCTCAGAAGCAGGCTCCTTTGGCCGTTTGTATCTGAAGTCACTTGTCAACTTTATGGGCTTTTCACAGACACATACAAGATGAGGGCCCCAGCATTAGGTGACACACATGTCTAACTTATTTCCCACTTGAATGCTGGGGATCCCATTAGGTGACTTCAGGTGTCCAGCACATATTACTATAATTACAAAAGGAATGGTGGTACGGCACATGGAAGCTTAGAATACTGACTTTCAAGGCAGCATCCAATCCAGTCTCTTAGGGGTTGCATAGCTCTGTGTCCATCTTAGTCGTGGCCCCCTGGGAAGAATAGGCCCACCCCACAATGCCTCACGTTCACCCCCTCTTCCTCTGCATTGGGACCCATCAGGCCACACACCCTGTTTCCCTAATGCATTTTTCCCAGAAGCTTATTTTCTTGTATAATGCAGTGTGAAGGTTTCCAGCTGTGACAGGAAGAAAGAACAAAGTATTACAAAAGAAGGACAACAACAAAGAAAGAGCTTTGCAGTGACAATGCTAATGTAAGACTTAAAAGCAGTGGTGTGAGGCTTCCCCGCTGACTTCTGAACAGTGTGCCATCTTCCTCCCTGATCTCTCCAGTGAAGGAAGGCGCAGAAACATGGGCAGGCTGCAGTAGGGACTGCCCCTTCTGGCTTCGTAAGCCAGAAGCCCTAGAAGCGAGCCCATGTCACATGCACAGTTCTTTGTGGGTGTGCATCTACTAGGAAGGAAAGGAAGCAAAAGCTTTCTTAAGGACACCTGCACCCCTAGAAAGATGGACAACGCCTAGAGGAGGGTCTTGGCCAGAATTCAGGGGGCCCAAGGGTGCTGGCTGAGCCACCAGTGTGGCCCAGGTTGCACTGGCCCCAAACATAGGGCATTGCAGGTGCCATTTTTACCCAGCAGGTATATGCAGCAGGTAGTGCTGTGTCAGTGATGGGATGGGGAAGGAGGGACAGCATGGGACTATGGGGGACAGATAAGGTAAGAAGGGAAAGTAAGTGCTGGCCCTCCTCTCACACACACCTGACTCTTTCCTCCTTCCTTGCCCAACAATTGTATTTCAAGCCTGGAGTTTGCATAGCAGTGGAATTTATCTAGGGCATTCCCATGTTTTCACTGTTTCTTTTACCCTCTTTGGACTTTCCAAGTTGTCTAACCTTCTGGATCCATCATTGTAGACATCGAGAGTGGCAGGAAGGCCTGACTACAAAAACACTGCTGGAGATTTTGAAGGTAGCAGAAATACCCTTGGTCTTAAGATTTTGGTGGCATTCAATAGTCCAGCCAACAGGGATGTATATTGTGTTGTGTATATTATATCTCAGTAGAGTTGAGTTAACACAAAATGACAAAAATCAAACGGTTCATTGTTCACCCCAGTTCTGAGCTGATCGTTTTGGTTACCTGGCTGGATACAGACACAGCCCTCTGATGCTACCACCTTTCCAGGGTAGTGCAGTTGCCCCTGGACCAGGGTAGGACTGAGCTCTTACCACTCATGTCAGAGTTGGCCATAGCAACACATGCTAAATTGATGGCATACTCTCCAGTGATAACCAGGAAGAGACGGAAGAGATGGTTGTATTTAAGCAAGCCCTCCCAGGGCGTCACCAGGGAGAAAGCCTCATCCTGGCTTTTGCAGAAGCCTGAGATGGGAGATCTTCTAGTCAGGGAGGATAGATGCAATGTCCTGAGACTCGTGCTTACACTAACTTTGACTCTATCATTGTACAAGCCATTGTCCTTTTCAGTTCCTCTTCTTGGGTTTAAATGGAGGAATAACAAATACTGGTCTTACCTCTTTAGGGAGTACCTATGATGATACTGCTGTAACTATAAGGCTTGTCTTTTATTGCCTTTATAGTGCGCAGTTAGCTAAGTAGATGTTTTTGGTCTCTTGTGTACAGGATTTTTAACAGAAATGTTTCCCATTCTGGAGCTTTTTCTGATTCATAGTCTTTGCACGTATACAATGAGCTAATATCAGGATGGAACCCAAGCCCAAACCTGAAATTCATTTCCGGTTTACATGTACCTTCAACACATAGCTAGAAGGTGGTTTCATACAATATCTGTAGGGCATCCACACTTTGTGGTCCACCATGTGTGGTCAGGGGCACAGTATTCTGCAGGTGTCTTGTCAGCACTGTACAGGTCTGGGTTTGCTTTTCGAATTTTGGGGTCAGGGATGCTTATCCTGTAAAATATTTCTTCTTTTTATTCAAAATACTGACATGATAAAGATAGAGAAAGTCTACCTTTTTTTGTTTTTTTTTTAGGGAAGAGTCTACAGGTGTTCAGGGTCTCTCTATTAGATCGGACTCATAGTGATCTGCCTGTTTACAGCCTCCCAGGAGCTGGGATTACAGGCGCACGCCATCATGCCCAGTCTCAATTGCCATTTTGTTATGGGATTGAGCCCCAGGCACCTGTGCCTCCTTGCAGGTGCTTTAATCCACTGAAGAAGTCCATTATTGATCCTTAAAAGGGAAGTCTTTTTGTTTGTTAGTTTTTACAAAAAAGATTACCTGAAAGTTTTCAAATAGTTTTATTATATTATTGCATAATCAAACACTTTAAGTTATAGATGGGAATTTTTGGTTAATCTACTTTAGTTTTGGTATATTTTGAAGGTATTTTCTGTATGTTATTTATCATTAAGAGAAATTTTAATTAGGCCTACTTAATAATGGATATCTCAGTTTTGGTTCAAGAATGTATTATCTTCTGTCAACAACAAATAATGGTATTTATTGAACAGCAACATAAACATTTTTAAATGAGCATATTTACAGTTAAAATCCCTCCCATGAGTGTGTTTTAGTTTGTTTGTTTGACTTTTTTTTATGATCTCATTATTTTTTATGTTCATCATTATCCTTTCATTTGTAATTCATTTAAACAGAAAAACTAAAGCTCATACCACAGCAGATAAGTTTCTACAAACATTATCATTTCTTGTTTCAAAGCTGAAGTCATTTTCTGAGAAGAACTCTGTGCTTCCTCAACTTTGTTCAGAAACTAAAACAGCACCAGTGTTTGCCAAGCTGGAAAGTAAAATATTAGGAGAAAATTTAATTTCCAACTTCCCGAAAGGTCATGTAGAGGCAAATGAGGAAGATAAGTTTAATTAATTTATTTTAAATAAAAATGACTTAAGTGCCCTTTAGGGGAGAAAAAAAACCACCACTTCAACAAATGTGTTTTAAATGAAAGTGACAATTTCTAATGCTTAAGGAACAGATATTGCAAAAAGTAAATCAACAATGCTAAGCCCCACATAATAATCTTCAGTGCGTCTGGGGAGGTTATGACAACAGAGGCCAGAAAGGTACAAATCAGCTATTAAAACGTCTGAATTCATTATGTGCACAGCAGCTTTGTCGCCTACTGAGGGAAGCTGGGAATGGTACTCAGGACCTATCTGCAATTCAGGTTCAGGGAATAGTCCAATTTTAAATAACAGCATGTCCACGGGTTTCAGGATTTATTCCATGAACTAAAATAAACAGCCCCAGTACACAAAGAGGCAGAATCAGATGTCACTGGTTTTGATCTATTTCAAAACATCTTGTTTATCACAGGAAGTACTGCTAACAATCCTTCTCCAAAAAATGGCATAGAGGGAGGAATGGGAACTCACAGAGGTCTTATTTCCCAGCTTGAAACTTCCTGCCAATTAGGCTGTGGGTAGAGCAATCCCAAGCAAACACCTTGCAACTGGGAAGCCTTCTGAAAGGAGGTCTGCAGAGCCCGCACTGGCAAAACTCGTTCCCTGTTGGCTGTGAGGATCTGACCTCCAGTGCCCTGGGCCACTGTTGCTCCAGAAAACTAAAGAATGACCTGGCAAAAGCAGGCTGATGTCCAGCTGGCGTTCCACATGGTGCACGGTGTACAGGCGGGAGACTTACTTAAATTGCAAAGCTTTTCCTGCACCCAGTGAGCATTTAGATGGGCGAATGTGCTAGGTCCAAATAGCAATCAAAAGTTCTGGATCTGTGCTTCCTTAGCACTTATAGTGCATTTGAAGCATTTATGATGTAGTCTTGTAACTGAGTCCCTGGCCTTTAAGCAGCAACTGCCCCAATGCTGCTTAATTTATAAGATAATTCTGCAACCTCATCGTTGTGGTGTTCCCTGGTTTTATCCCTCTGGTGTCAGCATGCATGCTTGTATTCCACAGTGTGTACTAAAAGCCTTTGGCAAAATAAATTTCTGGGGCAACAGAAAAATCAGTGCCCACAAGGACTACTTAAGATGGTGGGAAGTAAAAAGTTAGCTGTATCAGCATGAGGCCTTGGCGAGTGTTCTGGTCTGGATCGAAAATGTTGACCCAAAGTCTCACGTGTTTGGAACTCATGGGGTCATGGGGTGCCATACTCATTAGTGGATTCATCCAGTCAGCATCATCCAGGCCAATAAGGTGTTAGGAGGCGGGGCCTGCATGAAGGCGGAGCACTAGTAGGACCCGCAAGGGTGTGCTCCTGCCTTCCCTTCCTCCCTTCCTGCTTGGCTTCCGGGCAGCTGTGGGAAGAACAGCTGAGTGGTGCTGTTTTAGCGAGATTGTTTTGGAGCCAGTAGACCGTGGACTGAACCTGCTGGAAACTGAGCCCTGCAAACTTCTCCTTTAAATTAGAGGTGTCGGGTGTTTTGTCCCAGTCTAAATAATGTGCTTTACAGAGAGAGGTCAACACACACACACACACACACACACACACACACACATACACTTTCTCATTCTATTATTTAATCATACAAATTTTGATGGATAAATGAAAGGAGTATTTTTATTTATCTCAGCCACTAGCCTGCAAACTTTTTATTGACATTTGTTTGAGTCCTGAAAGCTGTTCTGTGATAGAGTGACTCTTTCTAAAGTTCAGGAGCCTCCTGAAGGCTTCACCCTGGGCTTTGTTCCTTCCTTCTGTGAGGCCACGGTGTGCAGAGGGAGTGAGGTTGAGCCGGAGCTCTGGAGTTGAGTACCAGAGTTTGAACCTCAGCTCCACAGTGCTCTCACTGTGTGCTACTGGGCATGTCACCTGGGGCAGCGAACATAGATTTCTCATGCTGTAAAATCTATGTCAATAATCACTGTAGTGGGCCGAGGAGATGGCTAAGAATAAGTGCTTCCCTGGTTTTATTCCTCTGGTGTCAGAATGCATGTTTGTACTCTACAATGGCAAGTGCAACGGTCTGAGTTCAATCCCTGGTTCTGCCAAAAAAAAAAAAAAAATCACTATAGTGTGGTGTCAGTAAGGGCTTTGAGTTAATATAACAATAATAATAATAATAATAATAATAATAATAATAAATACCCTGGAGCACACAACCAATAGTGATGACTTGTAGGTTTCCAGACTTCTGGGTTGCAGCAGAACTCCACTAAGGGTCAGAAATTAGAAGGGGAAGGAGTAGGGTGGCACAGTGGAGGACAAGAGGGCAGGATGCTAGCCCACGGGCCTCTATCATATTCATGGGCACCAGAGACCGTTGAACTCAGGACCCAAAATTCATCTTCCATGGCACTACTCTCATTAAAATTTAATATTCCTCCAATTATGAATGCAGAATTCAAATCCCAGTAGCATTAGCCATTCTTCTCATTTTATTACCAAGAGAAATTATAAATGTTTTCATGTCACATACAGTTGTTACCAATACCTAGAAATGTAATGTATTCTCAACACCACTTCACATCTGGGAAGTTATTAAACCTACTGTTAGTTTTCTTTACAGTTCAGTAAGTATCAATTTTACAGCCGTGCGATAATTTTGATAAAGCTGTGCATGACGATGCACTCCTATAGCCCCAACACCTGGGAGGCTGAGGCAGGAGGGCCACAAGCTTAGCACTGTTGGGCCCCTCAGCAACAGAGTGAGGCCCTGTCTCAGAATGAAAAATGATCCAGTCTTCGCTGCTGAAAAAATAGTAAATTTGTTCCATAACAATTTTTTGTTATGCTCTGCTTTTATTAAATACATTTAAATAACAACATTGTGAGAAGACGCCAGGGAGCTTGCCATACTGTCAAGAGCCGTTCATCCTGGAAAGGAAAAGATAGAAAAGATCTCTACTTCTGTCTGGCTTTTGAAGTGAAGAAGGACATGGGATTTCTTGTATCTCATTTTTCTGTTCATTTTAAATGACTTTAAGAAAATAAATAAAGTGTACAAAACAACAGTTTGAGATATTAGGACTGCTAGGATGGAAACTCTGTGGCAAGCCCTGGGACCAGCTCAGTTTCCTGCCTTGGAGTTCCCAGGGGCTGCAAGGCACATTCCCTGCATTTAAGAGATGAACATAGTTACTCGGTGGGAATTGAGTGGCTCAGATTTGCAAGGCAGAGAAAGTCCTGGAAAGGGTTACAATGAATCATCTGTTTTCTTTTGGATTGATTGAAGACACTTTTGAACTCCCCACTTTTATCCCCCTCTGCAGTTACTACACATAGGTTTTTATATGCTGGAGGCCTTGGGATTTGTAATCTATATTTTTAAAATATCACTACCTAACGACAAGTAAAATTATGCTGTTTCTTGTACAGCTTACACCATTGCAACAGAAAACATTGATTACTCTTCTCTAGCTGTCCCTTGGTGCTATCATACATTTTAATTGCATTTATGTCATCACAGTCTTAATATTTTGCCCTTATTTTCATTTTAAAGAATCAGTTATATTGTAAATGTGTTTTAAAAATGAGAAAAAGTATTTGATGTGTGTTCATACCTTTAATATTTGTAATTTTCTTCACCACTATGCGTATATCCAGAGCTTTGTTCTTTTTTTTCAAGCCATGACCATTTAATTCAGATCACAAAACTTGAGATGCACACCTAACACACAACCTTCTTATATTATTGAACGCAAATAAAAGTTTCTTTTTAGGGCATTAGTGCAACCAAGCTGGAATTATCTTAAACTTCTAATTCCGTTCTTAAAGTATTATAGACTACATTGTGAATAAACTTAAACATTACCTTTGTTGTTAGAAATAATGACAAATGATGAGGTAGAATAGCTTCAGCAGATTCTAGCCCTAGACTCCTAAATTAAGTTTGCACTGACTTTAAATACTGGGGAATGAGATATCTGTGTTCCTGAGTATCCACTAATGCAAAGACTTATGTTTACTTTTTCAAATGGTTCAATCTCGCTAACACTTAAGCCCTTATCAGACCCCTAATAAAAGACCAATTTGTAAAACTAGCCCATTTTAATGTTTTTACAATTTAATAAATAGTTTTCTTGATGAATGTAGTCGCAAGAGTTGTTCAGCAGTATTCAAGTTATGGCTTTCCTGATTGGTCTGTAGTCTTCAATAAGTATAAGAAGTTGCTGTATGAAACATCTGTCAAACTAGTAAGACTGCACTGATGCATCCATCATTTTCAGGATTGTTGGTTACCTGTGCATATTTACCCCAAATAACCTTGCCTCCTTGTGTTACAAGGCCCAACTCACTCACGTTCACCTCAATCACTGTTCCTTTGGTAATAACACCCAAAGTTGTATACAGTGGCGATGAAGGATTCTTTTTCACACCAAGTATTGGCAGGCAAAAGGTGGCTTTCGGTTCAGGATGTGTTACATAGGCCTTCTTAAAGTGTAAGCCCATTGGCCTAATGAATCTTTCATATTTAGGTGGTTTTCTTGTAAAGCCATCTCCAACAAAGCAGACTTTAGTAACCATCCTCTTCCATGCCTTCTTTTTTCTCTTTCCAGTTCGAATAACTTTTAATACTTCTGTTTCTCCTCGGGCATGCACTTTGGGCAGAGGGACTTTCCATTTTCCCGCCTTTTCTTTTCTGTTTAATCATGTTGGAAAGTACTTTTGCACGAGACTGTCCTTCTCTGTCCAGCAGGTAGGCAGGTACTGCTCCTTGTGGAGTCTTTTCATCATTCTTTTGTTTGGTGTTTCTCTTTTCATGCATCTTGATAGTCTTCTTCAATTGTATTTTTTCTGCATGGCGCTGTTTATGGTAGAGCTTAGCTTTCACGCCAATCAATTTTTTTTGCCTTCTTTCAATGTTCATGAGCCTCTCGACTTTCTTTCTCTTTTTCTCATGGCAATCCAAGTGGTACCCATAGCGTTTACGATGTAATTCAATATATTCATTCTGTGGCATGATGACGGCTGCAGAGCCACCGTGGGCAGCCTCAGGTGTACAAAGGAAAGTCCTAACTTTGCGGTGGTCCCAGATGCACGAGCTGCCTCCAGAGCTTAGTTCGTATTGGTCCCTTTTGTCTTCTTTGCTTTTGTTTTCTCTTGTCTTTTGCTTCATATTTTTTTGAGCCAAAATAAGTGTCTCAAACAACAGGTGTAAAGTTGTCCAAGCACTGAAAGATGGGGAGCCCACCTCCCCGTGTCAGCCAGGTTAGTCCCGTTGTGCCGAGAGGCCATCTGGAAACCAGCACCTTCCTGCTTTGCTCTTGAGAGAGCTTCCCATAGGGAGGAGCTCCCAGACAAGCAGGGGCCCTCCTTTCTGCTTGTTTTAAGGCTGCTAATGCCATCGTAAAGCCCTCTTTATCCTGATCCAGTCCAAGCCAAATTGGCCCCAAAGGCCTTTCCCCAAGTAGGATCACAAAGAGGATTAGGACTTCAATGCATGTGGTTTAATAACCCATAAGTAGTCTGAGGTATCACAGCTCTTTAGTCCATAAAAACATACAATGAAAATAAGGCAAAGATGGTATCAAAATAGCAAAGAACAACATGAGGACTTGAAGTGAGATAAACCAGTAATCACATTACGTGTAAACGATGGAAACCCAGTGGTACCAGGAATCATGTTGTATATAAATGGTTTAAGTGCCCAGTAAAAAAGAGAGAGCATGAGATTGAATAAAAAAGAACAGGTGCAAAATATGTTGCCTGTGAGAAACTGTTTATATAGAGACGAAATGGTTAAGTGAAGCAATGCACAAGGTTTATGATAACATAGATTGAAAAAAAAGATGAATGATCATGTTCTTGTTAGAAAAAAAGTGGACTTTTGACAAAAGATAATAGTTAGCAATAAGAATACCATTTTGTGATGATTGGAAAACGTAATAATCCTAAATATTCTGCATTTGAAAGTAGAACTTTCTGTTACATGGGATAAAAACTAACATAAGTAAAAGGATAACTAAACAAACATCTAGCCATAGTTAGATATTTCTACAACCCTACCTTCATAAGTTATACAAAGTGTCTGCTAAATGGAGATATAAACAAATGGATTAATTACCATTATCAGCCAATTTCACCTAACGGACAAAATACTCATAGAACGTCTACCAAATTAAGCATACTCTGGCCACAAAACAAGTATTGTTAATTAGAAAAGGATCCAAATAATGCATAGACTATAACCCCTGCGTACAATGGAACTGAGAATCAACAACTGCAAGATATCAGAAAAATCCCCCAAGTATCCAGAAAAGAAATAATGTACTTCTAATCAATCTATGGATGAAAACAAGAGATAAAAAGGGAAATCAGAATGGGTATTTAAAATAAATGAAAATAAACACATGATCAATAACAGTGTGCAGGATGCTACTATCATAGCAATTGCGGGGCAACTCATAGCACTAAGCACAGTTTTCAGGGAAAAGGCGTGGCTCCAATCCTAAAGTTCCAGTGATTCCTATCTCCTCAACTCCAGCCACTGAATGATTGCTGCACTTAGGCAGGTCCTGGTGACTTGTTTCTAACCAGTCCGACATGGTAGAGGTGTCAGGATGTCATGCTTGGGGTAAGGCTTATATGGCAAAGGACATGGCTGCAACTCCCATCATTCCTTGCACTAGGTCATACTCACTTGTGCAGACTGGGGTTAGAGACCCTGGGGTTAGAGACCCTGAGGTTAGAGTCCCTGAGGTTAGAGACTCTTCTTGTAGACTGACAAAATACGTGGCTATGTTGGAGAACAGCATGTGCTAAGACACAAAGACAGACCAGGGGTACTCGGGTGGCCTCCAAGGCCTGAGAACACTCTTCAGCCAACAGCCAATAAAAAGCCAAGCCCTACAGGCAAAGGAAATGAATTCTTCCAGGAACTGACTGAACTTGAAATCAGAATCTTTCCAGTTAAGCTGCCAGATGGGAACACAGGCCTACAACATCTTGATCGCAGCCATGTGGCATATTTTGTGACTGACTTCCAGATAGACTGAATATGGTCTGTGGGCTGGTCTGAGAGCAGGAGGATGTCTTAGTCACTTTTTCATCACTCATACACAATACCTGATGCCCACACTAAATGAGAGGTTCTTTTAGGCTCTTGAATTTTAGAGATTTCAGTCCACAGCGGGCAACTTCCAAGACAGGGAGGCAGGGGACAGCTGGGTGTGTTATAGTGGTCAGGAAACAGAGAGAGAAGGGAGGAGCAAGGCAGGCGATAAATGCCCCTGTGACCCCTTCTTCAGGCCAGACCCCATTTCACAGCCTGTCGGTACAGCTTCCCACATCCAATCACCTTCCCAGAGTCTCACCTGTGAGCACACAAGGCTCATAGAAGACTTTAGCTGCCAACCATAACCCAAGAAAGCCAAGGAAAGACACAGTTTGATTCAGCAGTTGGTAATTGGCACATCACTAAACTAAGAAAGACCACAGGGTGACCCGTGAGGGGCGACAAGTGTCTGACAGCTAAATTTCACATGCTGAGATACATAAAAGGAAAACAATTTAAAACATTTTAAATAATCTCAAAAGAGCACATTTTTCCCCCTGCAGCCTTCTACCTTGAAGCTGTTGTAGGCACTTTTAACAATTTCTGGTGAAAATTCTATTAAAATGATTTCATCTCTATAGTGACGAGAGAGATAACTATCTAAGGAAGAATAAAGTAGCAGAGTATTTAGAATATACACTGTGTGGTCTTTCTCCTGCAATTTTCTAAATAGCGCACCCGGATTTATAAAATAAAATCCATTCCTAAAAATCAATTCCAATAACTCCTCCATTGACCTTTAAAAATCTCTAGATCCCTAGACACAAATCCCTAGTCGGGGACTTTTCAAATCTTATCCAGAGTCTGAGAAAAACACCTGTTTTCTAGGTTTTGCTAAGACACACTTAGGTGAGGTTAAAGTCTCCTAATTGGCCATCCCACAGCTGTCTGCCCTTGCTCAGCCAAGTTACACTCCACTGAGAAGAGGTATTCTCCTCTAGCGAGTGCTCAGAACTTGTTTAGAAATTACTTGGCATCTCATTTTTACACCCAGGGGCTGAGGAAATAGGAGCCGGGTTCATTAAAGCTTATCAGAAATTACTTTCATCCCCAGTCTCCTGTATGCTGACAAGCCAATTTTGATAAGGAGTGAGGAGCTGAGCCAAGGAGAGAGGGGATCATTGCAAGAGAGGTCGATGCACCTGGGGAAACCAGGTTTCTGCAGAGATCTTGGACATCGCCTTCGCAATGGCCAGGCCTTACAAAGCAGTCCATAGAATGTGCTGTTCAGCCCAGAAGGAGAATCCTGTGTGACCTGTGGTATGTAGTACATGCAGAACACAGGGCAGAAGAAGGAAAGGAGCTCCTAAAAACAGGTGGTGGTTCCTCGTGGCATCAGCTCACATGACTGTGATTTTTTTTCTTTGTCCAATTTTGGTTGTAAATGCCACTGGTGGAAAGTGATAGGGAGTATTGAACCATACTATTAAAAAAAAAAGTCCCCTAATTCTTACTTAAGCCATAGTAGGATCATCAAATTTCAAGTAACAAACCCCAGTTTGGGTAAACATTACATGTTACATCTTGGTAAATGTCATGCATAAATAGTTAAAATGTTTGTCACCAATAAAAATCTTAACATAAAACCACAGATAAAAAGAGCTACAAATCTAACTGATTTTTTTTCTTGTTCTTGAGAAATCGCTATTGATATTTACCCACAAACAGGAGTGGTGAGCTCTCCATGGCCTCAGATGGTCTAAATCTCATCTGTCTGCCCTGCCCTTCCAGCCATTCCATGCCAGTCCTGCTGGTCTTCTGTGGCCTTCTGTGATCTTCTTTGGCTCACAGAAGCTCTCTCTCAGTTGGGGCCTTGTTGCACTAAGTCTTCATGTTATAATATGCCATGGCCTGTCTCCTTCAATTACTTGTTTACAGTCTGGATACTCATGACCACCCTAGTAGTGCTCACTCTTCCTGTAAGTTGTACGGACACCATCCTTATGTCCCTCCAGTGCCACCACCATGTACCCTGTGTGCTGGCAGGCCTGGGGCCATCACCCAGTCTCAACACCTTTCCATTAGATTTGTTGGTCACATGATGTAGTCAATTCTAGAAGACCGAGAATCTGGGTTTGATCAAAGTTGATAATTTTACAAAGGTTCTACAGATAGCATGGAGGCAGAGCCTTTCTGGCATTAAAATTAGTGATAATAATTATAATACCTGTTAATAAATTCTTTCTGTTAATGTGAGGAGTACAGGATATTGGGGAAAGGATCCTTTTTCTGAAATTTAATGGCTTTCTGCCCTTGCATGACTCACTCGACCTGGAATGGAAAATCTGGTCCTCATATGTTAATTTCAGGGGGATGAGCTAAGGCCCATACAAACACATAAACAGTCCCAGGGGAATAAATCTGTAAAAGAAGAGAGTACAGTTGAAGGACATATTAGCACAATACCCCAGATCTGAACTTGCCACTTGAGGCAAGGACGACCTTGTGCCTTCCAGACCAGACTGAGCATCTCATATTGGTACCACTTGCTGGTTTTAGGTATTGGGCCTTTCATTTTCCTTTGACACCCATCTGGATTTACTGACTTTATTTGTCTGTATGGTCCTAGAAGTTTTCCAGAACACTTCAGTAGGACCCGCTTCATCCTCTTCTCTAACATCCTGTAGCAATTATTGCTCATTAAATATGTCCTGCCCTGTGCTATTTTCATTATCTTGACCTCTTGATGAGGATTCTTCTTGTTTTCATTGTTTGAGGCTATTATTTAAAACATAAGACAGCTTGTAAACCAGATTTTTAAGGCAAAGATGATACTTTAAACCTTTTGTTTACCTTACCTAGCAAGCAGCTCTACCCCTGTGACCCAGGGTGCATTTCAGGAGGATGGTGCCACCCCATAGGACCCAGCCCATGTCATCTCTGAGATGATGTACAAGAAACCTGGGGAAACAGAACCTCTTTCCTGCAGCCTGCATGAGTTTGGATCTGGGGCAATGCAGGGGATGCCCTGGATACAAACACATCTCTTGTTTCTCTAGCATCAGAGATTAAATTGTTGACTAGAGAGTGAGCATCAAAACAACCAAGTTCTTTGGGTTCTCAGATAAAATGAGAAATGCATTTAGTTGGGGTGGTTTGTTGCTGTTAGTATTGTTTTTCCTGGTTCTATGAGCTGTAGCAGCTCAGGATTGCTCTGCCTACAGTGAGCAGATAAAAGTCCTCCTCTTTCTTACTATTAAGGTTAGGCCAGAGTACAGATAATTTTGTCTTTTGTAAAGATCCTTTAGTACACCTGGGTGAGGGGGAAGGGCTGAAATAGAGTTACCATCTTCTCTTTCAAATGCCAGGCTTTGTGGCCCTGCTCCAGATCTGGCTTATCGTACACTAAATCGCTCAGCTAAACTGATGATGTTGAGAGAAAGGCACATGGCAGAAACAGCCCCTGACCACAGAGAGAGGCAGCAGCAAAACCGACTCAGCAACAAACTTTTTTCATATATAAATGAAAGATCAACAGTCAGTAAACAAGAGTACTTCAGATTCCAGAGGAGAAGACAGTAGTCAGAGAAACAACCAGAACTAAATTTTATCCCAAGCTTTCCTATTTACAAACACAGTGAACCCTCCGTGGGGCTTTTTTCCCTCCCAGTATCATTCAGACCTTCAGAAATCTCTGAAATGCTGTCTCCTCCTCTATGAGTGTCCACATGCATGTATTCTTCTGTTTGTGGCTCAGCCCTTCTCCCCTGTCACTTTTGATGTTCTCAGTACCTGACATATTCTCCTAACTCAGTGTCTGTAGCCCTGACTGCATCGCAAGTTCACTGAAGTCTGAACGTATCCAGTAGCTTTCTGTTCCTGAAGGAAATAGGTCGACCCTTCGAAATTCCTCAGCTATTTAGTTCATTTCCAAGTGGGAGTTGGTGACAACCAGAGCTAGTGACAGCCGGGCCAAAGCCCAGCCTACTTGGAGTGTGGCTTATGTGGGACAGGCCTTAAGCAAGGACATGTTTAGATTTGCAACAGGTCCCCTCTCCACACAGTTGTGTGACTATACCAGTTCCTGTGGCTACTGTAATAAATTGCCTGAGGCTTGGTTATTTAACAAAAATGTATTACATCAGAGTTCTGGGGTCCAGAACCTAAGTTTAAAATGTCTGCAGAGCTGCAATCCCTCTATGGGCTTTTAGGAGAATCTGTCCCTTGACTGTCCTTACTTCTGGTGTCCCCTGTCTTCTCTTGGCTTGGGGCTTCATCCCCCAAATGTCCACCTCTTTGGTCACATTTCACTCCTCTCTATGATGTCCTTTCCTCTGTGACATATCTGCCAGCTTCCTCTGCCTCTCTCTCCTGAGGACACATGTGGTTGCTTTCACAACCCACCTGGAACATCTAGCGTGGGGTCTGCCTCTCTTAGTTCAGCTGCACCTATTGCCAAACCCTATATATTGTGAGGATTAAGATCTGGACATAGCCTTCCTGTGGCCACCACACAACTTACAAGGTAACCTCAGGAAGCAGTGCCAGTGTGTGTGGGCTTTAGGGCTTCATTTGTAAGATCAGGATAACAAACTTTCACTGTCATACTGTCTGGGTCACACAAATGGTAACAAGCCTTTCTCTGGATGCTATTGTAATAAATCCAGCCCCTGCAGCACTTTGTCTCTTAGGAAGCCTCATCTGCCCTTATTAAGAAATGCATCTGTTATCATATGAAATCTAATGTCTTCCTCCCTTCCTGCCTCAGAGCTAGGGGACACACCTGTTGCCTTTGCCACTGCCACTAGTTCCCAGGCCTATGTTAAGGTCCCCTTCCCTCCCTGATCTTGCCAGGCCTGCCTGTTGTTTCCTATCCTGATGCCTGAATTAAGGAGGTGCCGCTCTGCTGCTGGGGTGACCGCATGGTGTCCCCACACTGTGTGACTGGGTGACTCCAGCCCTCAAGATGCTGGAGTCAGGCTGTGCTCTGCATGCACCAATGGCTTCAAGTTCTGGGCAGGAGTGAAACACTCTGCACGCCCTTGAGTGCAAATGTCTCCTTGGTAGACAAGGACCACCTATGTGTGTCCGTGTAAAGGCAGCACACAGGCCAAGGCAATGCGAGACCCTGGCACAGAGCAAGGGGCCTTTTCTGTATTAGGAATATCAGAAAACACATAAGCCCTGCACTTGATCCTCTGGTGACACAGCTGACCAGATATGTCTGAACCCCAGGGATGAACAAAACCCAACCTCAAGGTAGAGTTCTGCCTCTTACAGCTCCTTCCCATCACACACACACACACACACACACACACACACACAGGTCCCTGGGCCTCCCATGGAACCTAGAATACAGAAGATACTCAATAAACACCATTTTTCTTCTGTCCTGTGTTCACAGTGCTTTGACAATAAGTGCAATAGGCCAATGTCAGGGCTTAAATCTAGATGTCCCGCCAAAGCCTCCTGGGCTCACAGGTGGACTTTAAAGGACAGTGACTGGATCACGGGGCGCCACAGCTACCTTGGGAGTTGGGAGGTGGGGCAAGGTCCCAAGAGCTGGGTTCCTAGGGGCACGACCTGGAAGTGTTCACCTTCCTCCCAGGCCCACCCTCCCATCTCTACTTCTGGGTTACCATGATGTAAGCAGCTCTTCCCATGTGTGGCCCTTCTGCCCTGCCCCTCTTTAGTGCCACTCTGCCTTGGAGCCAGTGGGCTATGGACCCAAACCATCACCAGCCAAATGAGCCTCTCTCCCTTTAAGAGCTGGGTGTTGGTTATCATGTTCCAGTGACAAGAACATGCCTGAGACACCCTGTGAATATCTGAATGTGGATTGAGAAGAAAAATAGGAGTACTCCTCCTGTGTTGTACTAACTTAAACTCCAGACTCCCCCATTGTTAGAGTTCTGGTAATTACTAATAAAGCCCTGAATTCAGGCCTTCTAACACACCTGTGTGCAAAGCTTGCCAACAGAATTCTGGGGGCCTGGAGCCTTGCTACTGCCAGTGTGTGGAGTGCTCCACTAACTTATTTTTTTTTTTTTTTTTTTTTTTTTTTGTCTTTTTGAGACAGGGTCTCACTATACAGTTCAGGCTGGCCTTAAGCTCACTTTGTAGCTCAGGCTGGTCTCGAACTCACAACAATCCTCCTGCCTCAGCCTCCCGAGTGCTGGGATTATAGGCATGCGCCACCACGCCCGGCTGCTCCACTAACTTATGAAGGGAGAGGTTGTGGCCTCCATGTTCAGAGCCCAGGAGAGGGTCTTGGCAACCCTGCAGTACTGTTTACTACTGCTTGTTCCAAAGAATTTGATACGTTGCTTTCCATTGCCAAAATATTCTTATTTGTGACTTTTTCATGGGGAAGATAAGAATTCAGTTTTATTTTTCCAAAAATTTGTAGGCAGTGTGGCAGACAAAAAGAATTGTCCATATTTAAGTTATCCAGAGTGATGCTTAACATGCATACATACATACATACGTATCATGAAACGCTTACGGCAACCAAGTTAATTAACACAGCCTGCACTTACATAGTTACCATTTTTATCCTAAGAGCACTCAGGATCTCCTCTTTCATCAGATTTTAAATTTAAAATACCTTAATGTTAACAACAGTTACCACGCTGAAATCTGGAATGTGTTCAGTTCCTATCTTTTGAGCAAAGTCTCCCAGCTCTCCCACCCGAGTCCCTCTCTGCTTGGTGTCTGTGAGCTTGGCCTCTTTAGATTCTACGTGCGAGTGAGATCTTCCAGTGTTTGCCTTTCTCAGGCTTGTTCTAGTTGGCATAATGTGCTAAGAAGCTCAACTCTGTTGTCTCAAAGGCAGCTCTTCTTTCTGTTTTAGGTTGCCATCATATTCTCTTGCAAACATTACCACATTTCCTTTGTCTACGCTTCCACCCAGGGATCCTTTATGCTTTGTATCTTTGTTACTGTGATAGCACGATGAGGACGAGAGTAAAGATTTATATTCAAGACAGTGACTTCAGATGTATAGATACAATAGTTCTGATCCATTCCTTTATTTTTTTTTAATATCTCATTAATTTTTTTTTTATTATTTTTTATTTTTGGTGAAACCAGGGATTGAACTCAGGCCCTTGTGCTTGCCAGGGAAGCACTTATTCCACTGAGCCATCTCCCCAGGCTTGATCCATTCCTTTAGCTCTATACCTTACAGTGTGACTGTTGGATCTGAGGGTAGCTCCATGCTCAATTCTCTGAGAAAACTCCCAATGATGTCTTGTAACAGCTGTACTAATTTGTAATTCCACCAACCGTGTCCAGTGGTTCCTTTCTCTTTGTAAGCATGAGAACTTTTACTGCTGTCTTAGAAATCAGAACCTGGGAATCTGGGACTTGCTCACATGCAGGTAGAACCCTGTGCCCTCCTGGTTGCAGATCTGGGATCATTGCAGAAGCGGTCTGCCAAATTTCCAAGCATTCACTGTAAATTATGTTTCATGGACCAGTAATCATCCCCAGCCCCTGAAATCGCTGTAGATTGACACACTCCAGGTCTGCTTGGGGCCAAGGGAATTAAAGTGATTATGATGTAAACGTGTTGGTATTTATGCTAATGCTGCTAGGAAAGCAGCCTGGTGGGGTGAATGAACGCGGGCCTTCTACCCAGCATGTTCAATACACACTCCAAGGCTGAACATTTCAGAAAGCTGGCAGATGTGTAGAGAGAGAAACCACTCTGAAAATACTAGCTAACTAGTAGCTGGAGCAGTGGAAGAAATGGATGGAAAAATACAGCTTGTTGAATTAGGGATGAACCTGCGAGGTCGACCCAGATATGTGGGAGACAGGAGTGGAGTTGTTTCTCTCCCTTGAACACATACACGTCGTGACATTTGCTTGGGCTTAAGCACATTGCCTCTTTGCTTTCCTCCTAGAATGCTAAGAAAGGAAAAAAAAATCAGTAAAACGGTAGCACTGTGTGTCACCAAGGGTATACGTGTCTGTGAGATTCAAACCAGCAGGTCTGTGCAGTGCAGGGGACATGCCTGGCAGAGCAGGAGTTGAAAGAAGACAAAGGAACCTCTTCCCCGCCTGCACTGCCACCTGGGAAAAGTGTGTGATTCCTTGGCCCTCGTGTTTCTCCTCCTCTGTAGGTGCAGATCACCCTGCAGACAGAGCTGTGATGGCTAAGATGAGGCAGTGGTGAGTCCGTGAGGTATAGGTTGGTCCTTGTCTTGTGTCAATGCCAGACTCCGCCATAGCTTCTCCCTCACTGCATCTGGCTAGATTTCACCTTCCTGAAAGGACACCCAGGAGATCCGGTCAGCCTCCTTTCTGGTGGAAGTCATGTATTCTGTGGTTCATGTGCAATTCCTACCTGTGCTTCTTAATCCCTGAAAAACTGGCTGTATCTGGGAGCAAATTCTGCCACTGGCAGTTCTGGAGGGTGGCAGAATACATGCTTTATTTAGCAGTTTTAGTGGACAACGTTCTATCCGTGACTTCAACCCTTGTGGTCAGAGTAAGAGTAAAATGACCTGGGGATGAGTGTGCTCAGAGCACAGGGGCAAGCATGGAGAAGAAGGAATGACCACACTGTACAGGCTCAGAAGAGGTGGCCCTGGCCCCCAAGTGAGCCCATAGGGGATGAGCCCCAGGCAAAAGGAGGACTCTAGAGTGGCTAACTGGGACTTTCCTGAAGGGCCCACATCCATAGATGCCCCTTGCTGAATATGACTGCTATGGCTAGCTGTGCAGGGAGAGACATGGAGACAGTGCAGATCCACAGCCTGTACCCCCATGCAGGTCGGCCTGGTCCAGACTGAAGTGTCTGTGCTCAGCAGATGTGCAGCAGCAGAGCACACGATCCTTTCTAGGCTACAGCTGTGTGCCTCCCCCACTGGAGGTCCTCTTGAGGCCCTTGTAGCCTTCTGCCCCCACTGTACTGAATCCCTTGGGATTTTGCTGGGGGGAAGGGTTCCTCATTATTCCTTTCCATTAACCTTGGAGTTTCCATGGTAAGTCTGTCCCTACCGGATTCCTTCCTGGCACCCTTTCTTAGCTGTTAGGGAAAGAGACTGCTTTCTTTCAACCAAGGGCTGTAGTACGTATGGGCAGTGGACGCCATGTCTGGATGGATGGAGTACTTTATCAGTGAAAAGACTGAGAAGTAGCCACACCTGGTAATAATAAATGACAGATTAATGATGAGTTGAAATTATTATTTGAAAGTTCTACTTGGCACTGTGACCTCTTATGGCCTGACCCTAAGGCACTTCCCCTTCTCTAAATGGTCTTGTCTGAACCCAGACATTGGAACAATGGCTCTAAAGCTGGGGCCATGAGTGGTGGTAGGAACGTCAAAGTGGCCTTTTAACTTTTTCCTTTGAATCGCATTCTTATGTGAGAGGACACTCAAGCCTGTTCAACTATACATTCACCAAATAATCAGAGAACGCTATTAGATTAAGGACCTGTGCTAGAGATTAGGATTACAGTGATAGACATGCCTGCTGTGTGCCTGTTAGCAGCTCATGTATCCAGCCATCTAGATTCCCTACATGATGATTATTTGTTTGTTCATTTATTAAAAATATTTATCAAATAGTTACATGCAACTCATTGTGCTAGGTAGAGGAGATAAACTCAACAGAAAACATACTTCCCACAGTGCCCAGTCTCTATCTATGCTTATTTTTCTTATTTATATATGTTTTTCTACCTAAACTCACTTAGCATTAGCTTTGGAATTTTTCCTATATTAGTATATGAAGATCACTAATATTTATTTAAAAGTTTTCTTTCAACTGTGTGTGTGTGTTACTAAAGATCCAACCACTGCCTTCATACTACGTTATACCTTGTGTTGTATTTTATTTTGAGGCAGGTCTTGCCAAGTCACTGAATTGCTCAGGCAAAGTTTAAACTTGTAGTCCTCCTGCCTCAGCCTCCAAAAGTGCTGTGATGACAGAGGTGCACCCTATGTCCAACTAAGTTTTTTTTTTAATTTACAATAATTTACAAGCATGAGCTTTATCTAAACTCTTAAGTAGATAAATAGGAAAAATCCTATCATGTGTGTAAACAGGATGGAAACAGAGCCCTGTTAAGAAATTCTCCTTGAGTTAGTTGAATCTTATTACTTAATCTATCAGTATCTAAGTCAGGCAAGAGAAAGATGAACAAAGATACTACAAATACAGTGCCCATCAGAGGATGTTTTCTGTGAATTAGTTAGGGTTACTGAAAGGGGACAACCTTGATGGAACATCCTTTGGTGTCCTTCATTCCTGGTCCTGTCTCGCCTATCACTGTGAGGAGCACCAAGTGTTAGTATGTCCCGTCCCATGCCCTGTGACATTCACTTGCGGATTGGCACACTCGCTGTGGGAGATGTTTTTGGTAGAAGGCCTAGAGCTGCCTAGCCAAACTGGAATTATGAGTACAGCTCCAGCTTATTTTCCTTCCTCAGTCATGTGCAGGCAACAAATTTTTACTTCACTGTTGCTGTCCTGTTTTCTTTGCCGTCTCCCACTGACTGTAGAATACAGGAGCCAGGTCTCCATCATAGCATGGCAGCTGGGGGCCTGGGCAAGCCTGATGGTCCTACCAGCAAGACCAGCTTTCTCAGGTAATGGTCTTACTGTCAGGGTTGGCACTAGTGTTCCATTCCAGTGTGAGTTTGGAAAACTCATTCCTCTGAGCCAACTATATAATCTAATCGGGATTTTTGCCTCCAACTCGTATTAGATGTGCAAGGCTAAAGGTTAGGTAAGCTTCAGATTGAATGTTTCATTTAGTGTGATTCAAGTTTGCCATCATTTTTGAAATGCCGTGTGTCACTTTAGAAAAACACAATCGAAGGAAAAGAAAGATAAATAATAGCAGTAGGGCTTAAAGCGCACAGTTGGGATGAAAATCTTGCTCACCTGAAAAGCTTTTAAGGGTATTTGCAAGTTATATTTCATGTAAAGCATGTTCTTTTCATCATCAAATACTTGTGGTGCAGTGGCCACTCATGGTGCACCACTGGGATAAAGGCTGCGCTGTCCGTAGAGCAAAATCCTGGACGATGACTAAGGACAGGAGGAGTGATCCAGAACCCAAGAAGGGCTGTGAATTGCCTGAGATGAGGGATTGTTGCCTGAGGAGTGTTGGAGGAAGCAGGCTCAGAATGGCAGTGGCTTTGCTCCTCGGTGGCAGGAGGGAGGACAGCCACTGTTGCAGTGGATGCCTGTACAGCCCCAGGGTACCCTGATACCTTGTCATAGGCATTGGCTTGGGGGCCCTGCCTACTTCATGGTCCTGGAGTTTGTTTGTCCCTGTGAATGCATCTCCATGTTTTCAAGATTCTAGTGTTTAATTTATTCCATTTGGCAGGCTGGATTTTCTGGTTCATGAGTCATCTTGTATAGAAGCAATTTTTTCTTCTTACTTCTAGATATCAGGTACTGATCAGGCACTTGCTTAAACTCACAGTGCACTTATCGATTCTCTAGGCATGCTCAGCCTGCCCAGCCTAAGCAGTCTGCTTTTAAGACAGCTCCTATGGTGCCTGAACCCTTTCTCATTTCTGTCCCTTTCTAGGGGGCTCTATGCCATCTCCAAGGTTCCCTCAGAAAGAGGAGAGCTGCCCAGCAGGTGGCAGCAGAGAGCAGCACGGCGGGAGCCAGAGGAAGAGGTGGGCTGGTGGAAGGAGCCAGACCCCCCAGCTGAGTTTCTTTGTTATAGGAGGGTCTTCCCGGGCATGGTGGCAAGACAGTCCCATGACTAACATGCAGTGCTAATCATGGTGCAGGAGATGAAGGAGGCAATTCCTGAAACAGCAGTCACAAGGGGGCGCTGACAACACCAGAGGAGGAGAGAGGGTAGACATAGAGAGAAGGAACCTGGAGAAGGAAGCAGAGGAAGAAGAGCATGGAGACCAAGATGGAAGGAAAGATGAGGGAAGCTTGTCCAGAGTCTTGTCCTTGGAAAGGAAAGCACAGTGAGATCCCGCCTGCAGCCCGCGGAGACAGTGACTGTGGGGCAGTGCAAAGAACTCAGACCACTAAGCTTTGCCACCATGATCGCTGGCTTTGCCACATCCACTCTGAAAGGGACCAGACTACTACTGGGACAGAGGTCCTAGTCACTGTTGTCACTTTTAGGATTAGAAACAAATTCTGCTGTCCTGATCATCCCTTTGAACACCTTCCCCATATTGCAGGAGTTGGGGCAATTAAATATTTTCACCCCCAATAAGAAAACATTGAAAGAATCTGAAATTCAGCCATTCTAATGTTTGTTAGGCTAAACTGTACTAGTGCTTTTCCCAGAAAAATATCATCATAGTTGGCATCTTGGCCTAAGAGACAAAACTGAGAATACAAGGGGGTGCAGGGTATCATCTCTGATTGCTGAGCAGGTTAATCAAGACAAGGCAGCTAACACAAGATCTTAAATAATTTTATCTTTAGAAGATGCTTTGGATGAGTTATATATCACTCTCTCAGCTCTTTTTGTCCCCTAAGTAGGGAGTTGGAAACAGGAGGCTAGTGGTACAGTGTACTGTGCTCCAACTTATCATAAAGGAAAATTTCTTATGACAGCCAAATATCTAAAAGGCAAAGTAAACCATGGGGAAAGAGTTGGAATGGTGGCATCCCACCTGGCTTCTACCCACGCTAGGATGCTTCAGCACCCAGAGTGGACGCAGGGCTGGGTTGGTGCAGTGAGAATGCTTCCATACAATGATGGGGATGGGGCTCCAGAGTCAAAGAGCTTGGGAGTCAGATCCCCACTTGTCTTTATCTTCCATGCAACACTGGTGCTGTGATCTGTATGTCCTGGCCTGTAGTTAGCCTCAGAGTGTCCACCTCAATGTCAAGAGATGACCTGGGCATTGAGCGAGATGAACACAGATAAGGGGCAGAGAGGTGAAGAACAAACCTCAGAATCACTCCTGTGGGAAGTGCAGACACAATGGTGGAAACCAAACTCTGCAGTCTAAGAAGAAAATGGAATGAGTCTTCTAGCTTGACCATGGCTTTGCTCTTCCCAGGACCGTTTGGGTGGTTGCTTATTTTACATAGACATAGAGTAAATCAAGATCTGTTTTGCTGGAGAAAGAATTAGTACATTTTTGTCTTATCTAGCTCCAGTGATATCTGAAAACATACTTGAATGAAATTACATGGTACCTTCTTCCTATAAGAATCATGGCAGGCTGGGGAGATAGCTCAGCAGTATAAGCATCTGCCTGGCAAGCACAAAGTCTTGAGTTTGATCCCCAGTAGTAAAAAAAAAAAAAAAAAAAAAAGGAAGAGACAGAATCAGACTTTATCTTCTTTAGGGTTAGCCCAAGGTAGAAAACAACGCTTTGCTGATCCAGCTGGCAATGTGGGTACAGAGAGAACAGCATCCTTCCATGAGAAGGAATGGCGGCCTCACTTGGCCCCATGACTTGTAGTACTGCTGCTGACTGGACCTTTCACTTTGGCTGCTATGGAGTATCTTTGGTTCCAGTTCCAAAATAGTGCTGGCTAATCAGATTTATGGAGCCCAGTGGACCTTTGATAATACCAAGCTAATTCACAGTCTGCAGCGCTTGAGAGTCTGTGGCCCGGCCAGGGAGGTAGGTCCCAGGGCCAAGAGACACCAACCTTGGAAAAGAGCCGCATCATAGTTGAATCCAGTAATCTTCCTGAGGTCCCCTAGTGCCCATTAAGCCGTCTGAAAGACAGAGCCCCTCCAGCTGTTGTCTCGTCAGACCCCGGGACACCTATATGTAAAATAGAGATTTGGTACTAGTGGCTAGGCCTCTTCCTGAAGCACCAACTTAAATTTTTCATGCATTAGAGAACTGAGGCTAATGCTCAAAAAGAAAGATTCTTATACAATAAAACTAATGAAATAGGGCTCAGAATAGATTTCAGAAACACATTGCCTAGACTGCCTGGGGACCCCTGGAAGAAAAAGGCTTGCTCTGATTATTAGCAAACCATGAAAAGCTCCAACACAATTCTGTTAGAAACTCAACGTTTCATTTTTTCTTTTGTGACCCAAAAAACTTCCATCCCTGCTCATGTTTTAAAACACCTGGCAGTGGCCATTTTGCACTGCTGCCCATGTGATCACCCGAAGCTGGTTCAGATGTGGAGGGACACAACTTGCTGGCAAGCTCTTGGGTTGGGAAGGCCAGGCTTTGCCCAGCTGGCCTGGAGAGCCTGAACAGGCTGTCCACAGGCCGCCTGGCAAGGGCAGAGGAAGAGGAAGGGAAGAGAATTCTTGGCTTGCTGGACCTTGGAAGGTGGCTGCCTTTCCCTTTGGCCTACGAGGGAGCATAGAAGGCCAAGAATTCTGGCTCAGGTCCTGGGAGCTTGTTGCTTCTCCTCTGGGCTCACAGAGTGCACTGCGACCGGATGAACCTGAGGGATGTCTGGGACAGGCTTGGGACAGAGCCACGAGGAAGACAGACCTTCCTGTCTCCACTGGAGTCACAATTGCTCAGCGAGGAGCTTCTCCTTTCAACTTAGAGGAGTCATAGAGAAGTAAATGGCCTCATCCATTACAGCATGTTTGCCCTGAATTCCGAGCTCTCTTGTACTTTCCCATGGAAGTATCATAAGCATACTACAGACACTTGTATTTCCAAGCACTGCAAACTGCCATACAAGAACCATGTGGCATAAAGTCCTAAACTTAGGGATATGCTTTTTAACACCAAATGTTGCATAACACCAATAAGTCAACTTAAAACTGAATCTTCTCAAAGAGTCCTTTGTGACTTCAATGGAATGCTCACTTGGGCAGCGTTACTCTAGTAGGTGCTGGATTTACTAAAATCCACCTAATACCTGTGCAGGTTGCTACATGCAGAGAGGCCCTGTGTCTTGGTCATTTCTGTTTCCCTAGTGCTGGAGAGAGAACAGAGGCAAAGACATGAGGCTTAGCAAAGGGCCCCATTGTTCTTCTTTGTCCTTGGGTCCTTTTGGGATTATGCTGGGTCTTGTGACCAATTTGGGGTTCTCAGCAGTAAATGCAAATGGTAGTCTGTACTTTGAGAGAGACTGAAGACCAGATACCACTTTCCATGACCTCAGTGTATGCTTTTATGCCAGGGAACCAAGCATGTGCTGTAGAAGCCATACCTGCTGCAGGGTGGTAGTCTCTGTGTGCTGAACAAGTGTAAAACTCTTTTGAAGCTAAACGAAAGATATCGTAACTGACAATCACATCATAATATATTTGAGCCGTGCTCGAGTGCCAGGCATTATGTGAAATCATTTGCATACATAATCTCCTTAATCATCTTGCAACACAACCCTAGTAGGTATTATTATCTCCGTTTCTCCGATGAGGAAAATGCATCCTGGAGCAGCTGAGCCTTGTCACACAGAATATGAGGAGGGCGGCGTTCAAGCCCAGACATCCCGACTGCAGGATCCTGAACAGCAGATCTGATGCTCATTTTTTGTGTACCCTGTGTCTTTAATCACTTCCTCTGTTGGCAGGTTGCGTGCTTGTGTAGGAAGAGCCGCCATACATGCCGTCCTTACTCCCAAGTTCAACAAGTGTTCCCAATTTAAATCATCTCAGGAAAGCTTTCAATTCCAGGGAAGGAGTACCATAGATCAGGAAGAGCTCAGTACAGAGTGCAAAGGCGAAAAGCCAGGGCTCAACAGCGTCCCAGACTGCCCCAAGTCAAGTCATTTTACAACTTAATTATTTTGTTTCAAATGAAGTCTGAAAACTTGACATTAAATCAGTTTCTATGTATAGAACAGATTCGTATCTCCAAAGCTGGGGAGTATGCCACAGATCCCCCTCACTTTAATTCCTTCCCTTTGCAACAAGCCAAGAACATCTACACATTCTTTTATTTATGGTTTATTTATTAAGCAGCCCTGGACAGGGGCTGTGAAGGAAGCCAGGGGCACTTTATGAAATTGTCCACAACAGCGCTGCTCAGTCGAGGGGCCTGAGTAAGGGGTTGTACCGAGCAGTGCAGTGGAGCATAGAGAACTGGGGGGGGGTATGTATCACAGGTGAGGTGGTCTTCACCCTGCGTCTGAAAGGCACCATGGCCTGTGTCAGTCAGGCAGAGGCAGTGGCCCAGGTGCACGCTGCAGAGGTAGGGGGAAAGGAAAGAGCTGCTGTTGGAGGTGCTGCGAGTTTACTCGCTTGGTCCTTCACCCCTTCATGGACTGCTCTGCACTTGCTTGGTCCTTCACCCCTTCGTGGATTGCTCTGCACTTACTTGGTCCTTCACCTCTTCGTGGATTGCTCTGTACTCTCTGCTGTGATGAGTTCAAGCACTGCCTCCGTGAATCGGTTCAGAAATAGATGGTATGAGTCAACATCTGATCAGGAAGGGCTGTGTCTGGTGAATTCAGAGGTTTCCTTCCATGAAAGTCCCAAGTGAACCCTTATGGTCCTAAAATATAAGCTTTTATTTAGTAAAAGGAGGTGTACTTCATTTGTCCTGTATTAAGAATTTTGCATGCATTATTTTCAGGTTCATTTATATAAACAGCAACCAACAGTGGCAGTGGGACACAGCTAAGAATCCCATGTTACGTCTTCCACCTATCATTGCCTGCTTTATGCCTTTTCTTACACCTATGTCTCCTCCAAGCGAAACCTGAAGTTGTGTTTAGGAGCAAATACTGGGAGTGGGGTTATGGGGAGCATGGATTTAGAGTGACACTAGCACACGCCCGATGCTGCCTGGTTTTAAAACAGTTGCATTTTTATTTCTCCCATGAACTCCTGTGGCCCTGGCCTGGGACTGATTTTGCTCCTTTTCTTACAGTCTTTCCCTGACTCCAATCCATTCCTTTTCTTAGCAAACTGTGATCTCCTTGCTTTGCTGTGAGGCCTTGGGAAGATCACATTTTTAAGTACAAATATGTCTTTCTCCTAAAAATATATGGGCATATGTAGAAAGAATAGGTGAAACTTGGTGCGGGAAAGGGTCATGTCATATAATTAAATATTAATGATGTGAGAACAATGTGGATGAATCAGTTCAATGACATGAAAGATATTTCACCAAAGTATTAATTCTTTGAACCAAAACTTATTAACCAGATTCAAGACTATATCTCCAAGATTCCAGGGAAGTGCATCTTTTACATGTCATTGGCTTTTGGTTTTTCTTCTTCATGGTGAGTGATTTCACATTTCATATTGAACTGGAACCCAAAGCAGCCTGGAAGTCACATCTCAGGGCTGAGCTCCTAGCGCAAGCATGGGGTGCAAGCAGGAGGCTGATGGTACTGTCACCTCCTCTCAGGTTTCCCTGGTGGAGACATCCCATCAGATGCATGCAATGCCCACAGAGCACCCACTTGGCCTAATCCATTGCGGGAAATGCTCATAGGTGATGAGGTAAGACCCATGTTTACCACAGGGAAAGCCCCATGCCACTAATTCTAGTAGGTCAGAGTTAGAAACATCATCTTATATTTAGAGGAAAATACATTGCTACCATTAGAAATAAATTTAGTGTGTAAGTCATGATCAGCAAATACAGTGAATGTTTAAATTTTAAAACTAGGCCAGCCAGATACCTCTGTAGACTATACCGCCTGCTTAGGCAGATGCAGCGACCAGGGTTTGATCCCCAGGGTGCTGTGCCCCCCACCCAGGGCACACTGAGCTTGCAACTGAGACTGGGTGTGGTGGTGTGTGCCTGTAATCCCAAGGCTTGGGAGGCTGAAAACAGGAGAATCACTCTAAGTCTGATCTATGTAGTGAGACTGTACAGCCTGTACTAACTACCAAAACAAAGAAAAAAAAAAAGAAATTAAAAAAACTGTGTAACAAGAAAAGACACATTGTCATTAATCCCACTCAAAATATGCCCCCTTGATTTGTTACTCAATCTCTTATCACTTTCTGAACAATCCCGAAAGTCCTCTTTTCTTCTGAGAATCTCTACAATCTCTCGTCATTCTTCCAAGGCTGCCGTGATGTCCTTAGCCAGTTCAAAACACCTCCCTTTCCTGGTCATTTTTACTTTGGGGAAGAGCCAGAAGTTCACACAGTGTCAGATCTGGTGAATAAGGACAGGCTGTGATGTTCTCAGGAGCCTGCCCTTTCGTGGGGTGGTGCTCCGCAGCAGCAGCATGCACTGCCAGCTTTGTTCATGCTTCATAATGACACTCAGGAAAGAGCGCCTTCAGAGGTGAAAAGAATTCTGGGATAAGTATGTTCAAAGTAGCATTGGGAGGACATAATCCTATAACTTTTGTTCGTTTAAACTTCCCTAGTATAATATTTGGATCATTCATCATATTTAATAATTTCCTGAGTGATAGCATTATATAATATTGATAGATAGATAGATAGATAGATAGATAGATAGATAGATAGATAGAGCTAGATAAGAGCCATGAGAGTTGATTGCTTTACATTTTTGGAATTTTTTTCTTTTTTATTTATTTATTGAATCACTTAATTAATCAGTTCTTTTTGGTGAGGGACACAGTGAAGAGCACGCAATGAGCCATTGTTTACACAATGCACTCTCCCGAGTTCCCAGTGGACTTTATTGGGAAAGCCGGGTTTAAGGTTATGCTAGATGAGCGGTTCTGTACCAGATACTGGAACACAATCCAGAGAAGTATGGTAGGTGGACTGTTGGCTTCATCGTTTCCTTCTTCAGCTCTTTCCATGTAAATGCCCAGTCAGACACTCATAAAAACTGAAATTATGACCTTCATTTTCTGTGGCATGAGGTTAGAGTAAAAGTGCTCCATCAATAAAATCTTCAATGGTTTTTCGATCCCCATAACATCACCCAGCAATTCTCTCCTTGAGTTGAGATAATAGCAGCAATTAGGCAGCTTTTATTTCTCAACCCCTTTTAATTTTTGCTGTCTTATAAAATGAGCACATAGCATACATATGCAGTCGCTATAAAGGGAAAATGCGGGTCACTGTCAGCAGTGGGAAAAACAATTGCCCCATTCATGAATTATCTTCTATTTTTGACACCAGCCCCAAAGGTTAAATGCAAAAGTGTTTCTTTACCTCACTTTTTATTTTGACTTCATGCAAAGACTTTGGTGGTGATCTGCAAATGGGTAGGAGAAACAGAGTTTATGAAAATCAGACACACTTGCATTTATTGGTGGTCACTAATGGCATGTAATTAAAGTAATTACAGGAAGGCAAACAGACAATTAACTTGTTGGAAGTGTCACAAAGAGGCAATCGCTGAGTTTAAAGTTCTTGTCTGTAGGGTTCATCTTTACATCCCACATGGACCATAAAGAAAGGCTGATGATCACTAGAACAGTCAGACTAATATTAGATCTTTATGAATCTGCAATGCCTGTGAGGCAGTAGCCAAAGCCTGGAGCAGTGCCTTGGGTTTGTGTGTGTAGGAACAAGGGAGCAGAGACCCTCACAGGCCTCAGAATCCACAGTGGCTTGAGGAGAGCATCACAAAGAATTGATTCTCATAGATCATGAGGGAGATGATGTGGGTGAAGCCTTTCCTTACCCCTGGTGGGTATGGCAGTGGGGAGCCACACTCTCCAATGTTGGTTGCTGTTGGTCGAAAATCATTTCATGCATCTCTTAATTTTATATTCCCGTGTGGGTTGTAGGCTACTGAGGAACAGAAGTCCCATTTGAGAAATCTTCCCTGGCTTCCACCTTGCTCCTTGTGAAGACTCAGCCTGCTGGTAGGCGCTCTTTGCCAGCACTTTCAGAATCTCCATCTCCAATCTCTCTCTGTCCCAAGTCCAATGAGAAGTAGATACAATGCTCAGGATAGGAATCTGACTTCAGGCTCTCGGTTTGGCTTTACAGGAGTTTCCCACTGAGTCCCTGACACACAAGAACTCCACAAATGACACAGACACAAGAAGCCACTGGGTACTGGTAAAGGAAAGCTTTCTCAGCTCATCTGTGTTGACATTCACAAATATGAAGTCATCATATGGGCGCTCACCTTCTCCCACCAGCTGGGTCGCACACGGTGGGGAAGCAGAATGGAGGCAGAGGCACAGGTAGAGAGGAGCTAAGTGTCTGTGCGGAGCATCAGTTTATAACCTCTCCCGAGTAAGGAGTAACTTGTGGGATCTGTTACTCTTTCCCAAGGACCTGGCACTCAAATCCCCCCTCAAGGACCCCCTCATTGCACCACCACCAACTGGGAACCCAGCGTACAGCCCACAGACATCTGCAAGGTGTACCTGGACCATGTGCAGAACACAGCACTGCTGAGTGTGTAGACACCAGCTATGTCTTGTGCATGCAGTGCTCTGCTGCCTTATTAGTGCCACCCATGTGGTTGTCTTACAGAGAGTGAAGTGGCTCTGATTTGAGTTACGCCTTTGTAACACAACGTGAGCTTTGGGGCAGTATCCTGGAAACCAACCTGTCTTCAACCCCTTGGAACACTTGATTCAGGATCCCTTTTATGATTGAATAGTATTTCAGCTCTGGCAGCCATTTGTAGTTAGCAGGGTGCAGCGATGTTCTTACTGCACTGTTGAAAAATGTTTCACCATTGTCCACATGACAAGGTCCAGGGACCTTCGTGCCATGTGCTTACCTACATGCAATGCCCAACTTGCTGCTTGAAACTGAATCCTCCTCCTCCTATGGACATCAACACTTCCATCTGATGGTACTCTGCATGTCCTGTCTGTCTCAGTCCCCTGGCTTCTGTTATTTCAAATGTTACTTCAGGGAGCTGGGGAGACAACTCAACTACATAAGCACCTGCCTGGCAAGCACAAGATCCTTAGTTTCATCCCTAGTATCAATAATAACAACAACAGCAAGTGTTACTTAAAGATCCATTTAACATGCTTCACTAGTTGACACATGCTTACCTCTTTCCTCCCCTCCCTTCTGCCTTGGAACTCTGCCAGCTTTTCTCTGAACTGTTTTCATCTTTATTTATTCTTAGATCATCAGCTAATAATACTGCAAATTCTGGGGGAATTTTTTTTTTTTGTAAATTCTTAAAGATATAGGTCTTGTTCCACTTCTCTGTCTTACACTAAAAATGTAATAACTTCACCATCCAGTTTGAATATTACTTCTTCCAGGAAACCTTCACCAAGTCCTCGAGGCTGGGTAAATGCGACTTTGTGTCTTCCTGTGCCGTCTATGTGTATTTTTGTCTTGAATCTGGACTACTGAGACAAAATGAAGTATAGGGCTGTCTATTAGACTCGTGTCCCGCTAGGGAGCTTGCTTTTATAACCCCCCTGTGCCGTGAATCACGGCTTGGATACTGTAGGTACTCGGTGGCTGTGAGTGGCTCTTTAAGGCCCCAGCCTATCATACTTTCTTGGTAAGGCTGGCAAGAGTGTCTCCCCAGAGATGATGGCAGTTTAGGTAAGATTTAGAGAGTTCTTTCTGAGGTGAGTAGCTACAAAACACTCGCAGTTTTTAGATTCAAAATTATAGCCAGCCTCGCCTTTACCATCCTGGACTCCGCGGCTGCCCCCGTTTACGGCTGCGAAGTACCTCTGTGCTTTAGCATGTGAGGAGGCTAAGGACCTTTGCCAGATTTGAAAACAGTTGGATGAATTTGAGAAAAGGAGCAAATGTTTTAAACTCTTAAGATGTTTTAGGCACCTGAGGTCCAGTTATTTGTAGTGAGGTATTTCCCATGGTTCCTTGGGCGCTGGCCTTTGCTGAGTGCTTCCAGGAATTGGAGCTTGATGGATGCACGACTGTTCTAATTCACAACTCTTACAGTTGTGGACACCTGGCCTTAAAGCCCGGCCCCTGCCAACCCGCTCGCTTCCTGCTCACAGCCCAGTGAGCTGCATTACTGAGTCTGTTCACAAGGCTCTTCACAGAAGGGAAGCAGCACGGACTGTTTCCCTCCAAGTGTTGAACCTGCCCCTATTGCTGCTAAGGATCGCAGAAGCATTTTATGTAGAGTTCAGGCTGATTGTGTCACAGCTCTATATTTGTATACAAAAACATGTACAAATAAATAATTATGATGAGCATGGTGATCCTGAGAAAATGACAGAGTGCAGGTTTGTATGCAGTCTGGCGAGGAGCAGAGCTGCATTTCTTGGGGCTTGGGGAAGCATTTGGTAGGGAAAAAGGAGGTTGAGCTCTTTAGGTACCTCATGCAAAATCACCCAGAAGCCCTGGACAGAGGTGGCCCAGGCACCCAGGAAAACAGGCAGATCCCATGCCTGAGCAAGGAGGGTAAGTGCAGGAAACATCAATGATTCAATCTCTGAGGTTCAGTAATGGGCCAGTCCAGAATTTATATTAAAGATATGTCTTGACAACAATAGAGAATCATTATGAAATGTTGAGTGGTGGAAGAGACACGGATAAAATATTTTTGGAGGACGAGGGTTATAAAACTTTTATATGAAAGATATTAAAGAAGAATGAATTAAAACTTGGACATCAGGAGGAAGTTAGCTGTCTTAAATCTCTGAGCGTCTGAGCTGCAGAAGTGGTAGTCTGGGATAGGTGCCATCGTGGGCTGCTCTGGGACAGCTTAGCCCTTCTCTAGCACAGTCATTGAAAAATGGCGACACCACAACCCTTGCTGACACAGGTACAGGGAAAGCCTCTGCTCTCAATTTGAATTGGCAAAACAGATGCTAATGGGATGCTGTCCCCGCTGTAGACAGGAGGTAACAGGGGCACGTGATGACGTCACACTTGTAGGGATCTTACGTGGCACGTGCCGTTAGGAAAGCGTGAACCCAGGAGATGAAGAAAGACGGTGAACAGGGAAACCAAAAACAGAAACCCAAAGAACTACGCAATTATTCAAGGAATATAATAAAGACCTAAGGGAGGATTTCCTTTATTTTTCATTTTTTAAAATTCATTTTAATGAGAAAAAAAAAGATAAAATAGCAATGAAACAGTTTCAAACAGGTTAGTAGAACAGTTACAACAATTAATGCTTTGCATGTTGTTTGTTTCATAGTAATTGTTCAGAGGACAAGATTTAGACATGATATCTTGTCTAAACAATATGAGTACAAACTTTTCCTCTCATTGAACTAAGAGAAAGTAGCTGTATATCTATCCTTACTATCTTGTTTGCATTTTTTTTAAAGGCAGGGTTCTCTTTATTAATTCACAGGGTTTAGGTCAAAGTGAATACAGTTAACTAGACCAAATGCCAAGAGAATGAAAAACAGAGCATTCAGAACTTTCTGTTCAACATTTTAATAAGTATGTGTTGAGAAGTTACTCTGTAGAATGCACTTTGCTGGGTGCTTGAGATACATTACTGAACAGAATATATACAGATGCTTATCCTTGTGTAGATATAAATTCTCAACAATAGAAACAGACAAAACCAGCAGTAGTCATGATAAATAGACCAATCGTTTCTTAAAAGAAAACTATAATAAAATTTTTTGAAGTGTATTGCAGAATAAGCATGACTAAGGATTTGCGGGACATGGAGGGAATTTGGAATCATTCACTTATTAATCCATACCAGTTCACCTATGCTTAGAATATTTGTCAGGGGAAGTCTATATACAACTTAATAAATACTAATAATTCATTGTCTTGCATCTGGTCCTAAAGATTAATTGGCTGTAAACCAAATAGGCTATGGAGGTACATGCTAGGGTTATTTTGGAGACTAAAGATTGATTATCTTGACTTGTATCCTGATTGTTTCTTAAATTAATTAAGTGTATTGGTACATTTTTAGATATACATAATAGTCACATTCATCATAGGGAATTTGTACCTGTGTGTGATATATCTTAATTATTTTTCCCATTAATCTATCCTCCCTTCAAACCCTCATCCCCTCCTTATTTGCAAAAGCTTTCTTTCCATTTTTACTTCTTTCTCATTTTTTTCTTCTTTCTTCCTTTGGCCTTTTGTCTCCCCTTCCCTAGTTCCCCTTCCTATTTGAACATTTTACTTAAGACATTTCTAGCTAAATGGATACATCTTGAGATCATACTCTTACATGAAATAAATCAGATGCACATGTGTAGACATCATGTTTCTCTGGTGTGAGGAAATGGAAGTGTAAAGAAAGACCAAAATGTGTAATAGACTTGGTATCTTAATTGTATTACTTTCAATAAAGGAAAGAAAAATCCAGCCACCCTCCAGTGGTTGAGTAAGGTGGAAACTTTGCATCTTTGCATTGCTTATGTTATTTTCATGGATGAATTCATGCTCCAAAGTGTGGAGAGGTCAGCTGCTTTGGTGTTATGCATGCAGGACACCAATCTTAATGCTCATAGTCAAATATAGAGTCCATTCACATTTCTGTGAATACTTGGAGGCAATTTTTAATGCAGGATATTTTGAAGACCATAGAAGGATTTGTCTGGGGATTAAATTTACTTTGGGTAATGAGAGAATTACTGTATGTGAATTTTATTGTTCATTTACCAGGAGACTGTAGAACCACTCAGTGAAGTTGGGTTTTCCATCCTAATGCCCTTCTCCGTGAGGATTTGTGAAAATCTCTTCATTCTCACTGTTGAGGAATAAAGTCCTTGCTAGCTGAGTGCTAACTCTTCTCCTTTTGCTCTTTTTTTTTTTTTTTTTTTGAGGTTTCTTTGGCTTGCCACAAACACGCGCTGTGTCCAAATGTGTTTTTCTGTCTTAAGGCACCTACAGGACCCATCCCTTGGCTTCCTAGGTACAATGGCCCGAAGCCTACTTCCTGGCGAACCTTTGCAATAGTGTGTGCTTAGCTCACCAAATATTCCATGCCTGCCTCCCTAGCAAGCTGGTCCCAGCCACTCTGCTCACATAGGAGGGTCCCACCTCTCTCCATTCTTTGTGGCACAGTCAGCATTTTCTCTGCTTTATGTAACATTCAAAGCATCTCTGACAGCAGGAAGAATATTTGCAGTTCTTTTTTGGCAGTAAGAGTTATCTTCTGGTCGGCACTACACTGAAAAAATTCCCCATTGTGCAGGACTTTGACATGATCTCAGTAGTAATAGCACAGAGGTACTTTCTGCGTAGCATCATTAAATATCCCTGTTCCACCAACAATCATTCAGGACCACTTCCTGTGTAACACTATGAAAGAGGAAATGTATTTCTGCGGTGCTCTGGAAGCACTTCCTGTGTGACATCATTCGAGGTCCTTATACCAAGTAGAGAGGTGCAGGATGCCTTTGGTTTTCATTAAGTATTTTGCTGCAGAGACCACACAGCAACTTTATTAATTAGTTCATTTCCAATTCTCGTGGAGGTTTTCATAAACGTCTAGCATGCTGCTGCCAGTTAGTTGATGAATTTACTATTTTATTCCCTCATCAGTCACTTGAACCATGGAGACCAGCACATGGAAGTGATGGAGTCCTATTGACGCTAAGGCCCCTAATAATGTCAGACTTTGTATTAGCATTCAAGAAGACAGCAAAACAACACTATTTATATCCTGAGTGTTTTCAATTCTGATCCTCATTCTTTAACAATAAACAGCAAACAGAAGTTCAGTCTAAACCTCATCATGATCCTGCAGAATCAATTTAAAGAGAAGGTGCAGAGTGTACAGTTGTTAGCGTGGGACAAGAGAACAGATGTCATGTGCCTTCTTCTGGGAGCAACCCCATCTCTAGTTGGTTTTCATTATATATTTTCCTTTTATTCATCAATGGCTACCCAAAGATGGATCTCACTATCACTAGACAAATATAGCTTAGAATTAGAATAATGGAGTGATTTATAAATACTTAGGCATATTCCTTTCAGATGACATATTGAATAAGAATTTATGGGGATACAGCTTTTAGCTAAAGAAGACACAGGGTTACCACATTCTCCTATTTTTTTATTTATGCATTTGGTGCTGGGTCTCACTATGTAGTTTGGACTCATGGTGACCTCCTGTTTCAGTCTCCCAATGTGTCCTGATGGCTAAATCAACATGGCGTGAGGTACTGGGGATTGAACCTGGGTGCTTGGGCTTGCCAGGCAGGTGCTTAGACTGCAGGCTCTTCTGTAGTGCCCAAGTTCTTAAAGGCATAAATGCTAAGTGTGCATCACCAACTAAATTGAATATGAGCATGTATGTGCCAACACCTGAGACATCTGGGTTCTTATGATTCAGAAAAGTGATCAGTATTTCTAGGTCCACATCAAAATAGGTCACAGTGAATGATCCCAGCTAACAAATCTTTGCGGCATCCATGTTTCTCAAGTTTTTAAGATGTGGCCTATTTATGGAAAAGTAGTTAATATTTTGGAAGAGGGAATAAACACAAAATGACCAGAATTTGATGGAGCAATAATCAATCAATCTCTCTCTCTCTCTCTCTGTTTCTCTCTCAAAATGAAGGTCACCAGGAATAAATGTATAACATCAGAGTTTGAAGTGTGAAATACTCTGATTTCATGGCAGTTAAATCTATACCAAAGAGTCATAGAAAACATAATCCACAGAGATTTATGTAAGGCCTGATGATGTTATATGTCCAACCTTCTAGAATGATGTCATTAAATTGGGTTATCTTGACTGACAACTGTCCAGAAGTGGTGACATACTCGGAGAAAAAAAATCCCACAAATCAGGCCAGCCAGATAGCTCAGCAGACCAAAGCACCTTGTTAGGCAGGACCAGTGTGTGGTGCTGGCCCCACCCCCAGAGTGCACTGAGAATGTGATTGATATGGGTGTGGTGGCGCGCACCTGTAATCATAGCACTTGGAAAGCTGAAGAACAGGAGAGTCACTACAAGTCCAGTCTGTGCATTGAGACCCTGTACTAACCACATTTTTAAAAAGCCCACACAAGCTATTGTTTCATAAAAGTGGCAGAAGGCACTGAGCTGTTGTGACATTGTGGTGGAGGCCTTGAGCCACACAGCCAAAGGATGTGATGTGGCATCTGAAAGTGCCCCCAACTTTCTGAGCTCTTTCATTAATCACAGTCAACCCTGAAGAAGATTAAAGAAGACAGATTTTTTTTTTATTTTTAAAGAGCATAAAAAATGGGCCAGGGAGATGGCTCAGTGGAATCAGTGCTTCCCTGGCAAGCGCAAGGGCCTGAGTTCAATCCCTGGTTCCAACCAAGTAAAAAAAAAATTAGAAATGATACAGTGTTTTGCTGAACAAATAATAGGAATTCAACAGTGGCTGTTATATTACATATTGTTGTCTTCAAATTAGTTGTTCAGATTCCCAGATATAACTGTGCAAGACTAGTCAAAAAGTTATACAAAATTAAAAAGGAGGGAGAAAAAAAATTAACCATTAACTGCTCCTTTCAATAGAACAGCAGAAATCAGCAGTACAGTGTTGTTCTTTAAAAGGAGCCAGAGAGATTCAGCCTCTAGGGCCAATAATACTGCTTGTTAAGGGTCCCCATGAGCGACTGTGTTTTTGTAAACAATGAAATAATCAGATTAGCAACAACCTCAATGGAATGGAATTCAGGCAGGGAGGCAGGTGTAGGAGGGTGAATGTCCACAGCGTCAAAGGCTTCTTATGTCCAGAGTCATGCTTACTGGGAAAATAGGATTGTTTATACCCTGTGACCAGGCATAAGAACTCAGGTTTAAAGTATAACATACAAGAGGCAGAGTCTCAAACAATATCAGCCTATGAAAGCGACAGCTGCGGTCAATGTTCCCACTAATATGTTCCATCCGTGGACTGAATGAATTTGTAATATGCAACTAACGTCAAGAAAATAAACAGATGTACACTCTGAGCAGGAACAACAGCCAGAGGACTTGCCTGGGATTTATTAAGCTTGAACTTTTGATGATGATTCTAGCAGCCAGACAGGACTGCGAACACAGGGCTGTGTCTGTAGAGTTGTCTTCTATGGAGGAAGATGAAGATGTTGATAATCGCTAACAGCATGTTTTGAACCCTTTTTGTGGATGGGTGCCAACTCTGAGAAACCCTCCCACCCATCCTCATTATGAGCTTACGCGCTGGGCTGCCAAGACAGCTGGATGTGCATGGAAATGGAGGGCAAAGGCCTACCAAAGAGTCGTATCTGTTATGTTGGTCTCACATGCACTCTGCCAACACTCTACTCTCCACCTGGCTAGAGACAGGGGAGGAAACAACTGTATTTTAGTGAACGTTTGACCTTCCGAAACTCCTCAGGTATGTACATTTTAACAACTGAGCTAAAGGGCAGGCTAAATTGTGAGCCTGACTGTTTTGCTTAAGCAGGCATTTAACAACTGAGGTGTGTACATTTTATAAAAGAGAATTCAGACCAGATATTTACTTGATGGCACAGATGCAAACTCTGTTCTCTCCATGAAAAGACATGTCACAGGCTTTAGAAATAGGAGTTTCTAAAGCAGCTGGGTAGAAGTGGGCAGGTAGGCTTCCTCCCTTTCTCTCCTTGTTCTCTCCATCCCAGGTTGCCTTCCTGGTTTCTTCCCCTTGTTTCTTCCTAATGCAAGAAGCCAGGAGTTGAGAGCATCTTTCCAGACAGCTCCCTGATGCATGCTAGAGATGTCCCTAGAAATATGGCAGTGCTTTCTTGTCCTGTGCCCACATGGGAACTTTCAGACAGGGCCAAGGCTGGAACTTCTGAGGCCATATCCTCACCAGTTTTTGTGCAGGGGTGTGCAGTCCATTGCCATCTATTAGAGCCACAGGAAATATAGAAGCATCAGTTCCTTAAAAACGTGGAAGGGTTGGCTGCCACCGGGAAACTGTGCTCACTCCTCCCTCCGTCCACATCCCTTCTGAGAATGCTACCACTAGGAAATGGGCTGCTTTCCCTCCCTTTTCCATAAACTTAAAACACATTTGCATGCATGACACACTAGGCATATGTTTGTATGTGTGTGCCTCTGTGTGTGTATACAGAATCTACATGTGGATGTGGATGACTTCCTTTTTAAAAACCTGAATTAGCTTATTTCATATGTATTTTCTAATTTTCTTCACATGGTGTTTTGAAAATTTTTTTCTGTCACTAGGTATGGATCTGCTTCTACATATGTAGAAGGTATATACTGAACAGTAGGTATGTTTTGTAAATAATACAGTACACTCAAGATCTCTGATACTTTGTTCTCACCATATTTATATTTCACACGTGATCATTTTTGCTCAATTTCATTATGCACGCTTCTTTAGGCACATATGCAAGTATTTCTCAGCAAAAAAAAAAAAAAAAAAAAAGATCTATTTAAAGGGACATGATCTTCCATGGATTGGATATGAAGATTATTTGCACTCCAATATTGTAAAACATATTCCTCTGTGTGTGCTTGCATTCTGCTCATATTTCACATAACATTTCTGTGCATATAACATGCTTCCCTTCATCTGAGTTTTTTTTTTTTCAGAACTGGGGATTGCATGTCCTTGTGCTTGCCAGGGAAGCACTTGTTTCACTGAGCCATTCTCCCTGGCCCCTTCCTTGAGGTTTGATGGGTGGTTTAAGCAGGACTTCTTTATTTGCTGCCACCTAATCCCCACCCCCATGTTGACAGCCACTTCTCTCAGTGCTGTTTATTGCATAATTGTCCTTCCTGCCTAATTGAGAGATCACTGCCATCAATGTGAAATTTCTGATGCGTGTGTTCTAGCCTTTCTAGTCTGTTCTGTGCTGTTTGTCCATTTCTGTGTCCCTTCCATGGGGTTTGCTTTTTCTCTGTCCTTACTATTTTTGTTACACAGTAACACATAATGTTTTCTTTGCACATGGTTGAAAGAGTACAGAAATATCTAGAGAAAACATGAAAGTCCCTTTTCTTCCCCTTGTTACTCCCCTTCCCATCTCCCCACTGTCAGCACTTGGGAAATTTTATTCAGTTTCCTTTTTATGTGTCTCCCTGTGTGCATGGAGCATTACAACCCTTGTGTTTTGAGTCTCATATTAATGTAAGCAGAGTCGTGCTAGACACACGATATTCCACTTGCTGTTGTCACTTAGCGCTCTTGGAGATCCTTTCATATTGATGCACATAGTCACTTAGTTTTCTTTAAGGCACCTACATAGTATTCTGTAGTGTTTTTACTAGGAGATACTAACCTGCTTTAATGCACTTGTTTTAATCAGTGGAGCCTTTTGGTGTTTTAATGCATGGAGCAATAGTAGAATGGCTTGTCTTTAAGGAGCAGAGGAGAGGATGAGGAGTCTGCTAAGGAAGACAGGCACCAGTACGTGAAGGCCAGAGGCACTGAGGGCAACTCTCGCAGAAGGTTCTGTGATGGTAGCGTTGTCCTGAGCAGTGGTGGGCATTAAGTGAAGACAGGCCAGGGACAGGTCAGAACATCTGGGTCCAGTGGGCCCTGTAAGGAATCCGCGTCTTGCCCTAGAATAAAATACTAAAGAGGTTTTGAAACACTCAAGCATGCAAGTGATAATTTATAGTGGTTGAACTATGGGTCCCAAAAGATTCATCCACCGGCTAAGCAGTGACACCTGTGAATGTGACTGTCTTAGTTACTTTTTACTCATTACTGGGACAAATACCCAAGGAAGGAAAGGATTTTTAGCTCACAGTTTGTGGAGGTTTTAGTTTATACTCCTCTGGCTCCAAGGCAAACAGCAGCAGTTCATGGCAGCAGAAAACAATGAAGAGCAGAGGAGGAGCAGCAGCTGCAGCATCCATTCCTTCTATGCTGACTGCGAAGACAGGCGCTCCACTGCGAAGATCAGAGCTCTTCCAAATGGTGCTGCGGCAAAGGTCAAACTCCTGAGAAGACTGGAACTTGTCCAGGGAAGCGGGGCAGGGCAGCGCCAAAAAAGCCTTTTGCACTTCCTTTATATACACTTTTTGTGCTGAGTCACTCTAGGGCTACCCTGTCTTGCCCTAGGGCAAAACCAATTATGCCCCCAGGACGGGCCCTCCACAATCCAAAACTGAGCTGAACAGATTTGGAGAAGCCTCCTCAACCCAAGAGGAGTTACATGCCATACACAATAGCTTTGGAAGCCACCAGGACCCAGAACCAGGGCCGAGGGGAACTTTATCATGTGTCTTTGGAGAGAGCCAGTTAACCCCCTTGATTTCTGGCTTGTGATCTCAAGAGCTGCAAGAGCAGATTTCTGTGGTTTCACTAGTGATTCATCAGAGAGACTGGGTGGATAGGTATGCCTCCTTTTGCCTGTTATTCTCCTGCATCCGTATTTTACTGAGTTCTTCAGAATTATTCACTCTGTCAGGGATACTCTAAGTGCTGAGGATTCAGGAGTGACTTAAACACTGACATACCTGTTCAACTGGCATTTCTTCACCACCCCCTGTGTGTGTATCCATGTGAGACCCTCTGAGTCTGCAGTGCTCAGGGCTTGCCTTCATCTTCCTCTCAGGAGTTGCCGTCCACTGCTGACCTAATGGAGTTTACTTTCCTAGCTTCTTACCATGGCTTCCTGCATCACCCAGGTGAGGAGGAATATGGTGATAACATTTCTTTCCTGTAACTGCTAAGCTTCAAGGCTTCACCTGCTTCTAGGATGCTTCCCTCATCATTCCCAGTAAATCTTCCCTACCTCTGTCATAGCAAACATCACACCACTTTATCGTCCACTGCCTGTCCAACATTCCCACTAGATCTTTAGTTCTGTGGGAGAAAGGGCCACTTTCCTTCTTGTTTTTGTGTCGCTGGGGCCTGCTAACATCTTGGGCTTTGGTATTTATGCAATGCATTTGATTTGTCACATTAAAACACCACAAACAAAATGGACCATATTAAATTAAATAATTCTCTAGTCTATAAAACACCTTGGAAGATCATGAAAAAGCAAGTCACATGTGGTGAAGTGGGCTGGATAAAACATGTCATCACATAAGACTCATGATCAAAATTTATATGATATTCTACTAAGAAAACAAAACATCTGACACGATAAAACTGATTTTAAAATTTCAACTTTCTTTTGTAGAGAAGACTAAATACATTTTCTAAATAGGACATGAAAATATGTTTTGTCTATATTAATTTGCAGTGTCAACTGGAAACTCTGAAAAATCTCACCAAATGAAGTTCTAGGAAGGTGCACTTCTATGAGATTTTTTTTAAATTCCCAGTAGAAGCGCAAATGGAATCAACTATACTAGGTATAATCTGGCAACGTATGGTAGAGTAGACTGTCATATTCTGTGTCCTGGCAGTTACTTAGGAGGAGAAGCATTCATACCTATGTACTCTCAAGAGGCAGATACCAAAGTTTCTTAGCAGTAAAATACCAAAATGGCCCAATCCTCACCCATCTCAATCCCTCAAGTAAACCTCTGCTGAGAACCAACCACAGCCATGATGCCTTTTGGTAAGTGCCTTGGACAAAGGCTGGATGGGTCACTGTGGTGCATTCCTTCAGTAGCATAGGATGGCACATAGCTGTGTGGAAACCATAGTCACAGGCCACCTAGAAGACTCAACGACGGGACACAGAATGAAAAAGCAGAAGCTAGGAGACAAGCCTGGGCTCTTGCCACAAAGATCAGAGCTTTACAAAACCAAGGCCCGTATGATTTACACACCAATGTATGTGACTTCAAAGTTACCTACACTCTTTGAAACAGGAGGAAATTATCAAGACAAAATTAATGTATTCCCTACTCCTTCAGAGAAGCAGTGAGTGACAGTGACTCATGAATGGATGGCTGTGGGTGTTCACCTTTTCAGTTCTTATACTGATAGTGAGTTTGTTACAGTTTTTAATTAAAGTAAGATAAACAAAGGTTATGTACTGCCCAATGATATTTTATTAGTGAAAATTAGGTTTGACCTCATTAAAACAGTTCATGTATATGTATGTTATATATGTGTATGAGTTTGTTACTAACTTGTGCCAAAGAAATCTCACTCATTTTCTGTGTGATTCATCTCTTTGCTCAGTGCAATAATTGCTCTTCATTTGCATAACTGTGGTTTCTCTCTCTCTGGAGCAGAGAGCAATTTAAAAAGTTAACCCGTTGGTTAGATTAATCCGTGGCAACACATAGTTGGCTTCTACTCCTTTTCTATATACTTCTTTGTAAAGGGCTGAGTGTCCATCCCGTGTATGGGGTATGGGACTTCAGAGACTTAGAGCCTGTAAGATGTGAACATTCAAGAACATGCTAACTTTCCACTTAGTGTTTATGATTGTAGTAAGGGCAAGTAATATTCAGGTAAGGAGAAGCATTTAAAAATACTCATAATATGAGATTGGCTGAGTCGTGCTCCCTGTGCACCTGGGCTGCAGTGGGTCTCACAGTGCCTAGCTACTGGTGGTTTCATGGTCAAACAGTGCCACAAAGTGGACTCGTATCCCTGAAATGGCAGCGGCAGGAAATTATAGCAAGCTCACAGTGAACATTTCAAAAAAGAAAGAACAAGGTCAAGATTTTGCATTTATTTTGGACGGTTATCTTGGTCCCAACTTTGGTGTAAATGCTGCTAAGTCTGATGCCTTTGAAGAGCTCTTAGGCATTAATTTCCTCCATCGCTATTACCGCAGCCCTCTGAGATACAAAAACAAGAAAAGAAACTCGGAATTTGCTTCTGTAACCTTACAGGCTGAGCTGGAACAAAACACACTTGAGTGTCAGATAAAGAGAGATCCGCTACAGAGCAGAGCTTCGGCAGTTAGCGTGAGATCAGCGTTTGCAACTGTGTTCCCCAGTGCCTTTGGAATGTCCCTGTGGGAGGTTTCCCTCCCCCAGGCCTGGCATTCTGTCCTTGAGGTGGTGTGTGCATCCAAGGAAGGCTCCAAGGACAACGGACCCTTCTCAGAGTTTGCTGCTTGTGTGGGGAAATCTAGGGAATCAGGCCAGATTGTTAAAATCTGGGTAAAATTCAAGCCTTCAGTTTAGGCCACCTGAAAGCTTCATATGATAAGGAAAGTCAGCCAGGATGCTATTTCATGTATTTTTATACCAGTTTTCAGTTAGTTCCATTCCAAAAAAAAAAAAAAAAAACTGCCCCAGGGAAGCACGTGGAGCGCTCTAGGCCCAGGAAACTCAGGTTTCTGCAGTCTGCAGCTAGCACAACCAGTTATCTCAGTGGCCTCAGCATCATCACCAAATCTGTCTCTCTCTTATTCACAAATGTCTGTCCAACAGGAAATAAGTAGGAATTACTCTAAATAGCAGTGGTGTGGTTTGGATGACTTATCACTTTCTGTATTCCAGAAATGGAATCTTACCCTGTACCTTAAAATTGGATGCAGTGCATGAACTCCTTCAACCATGCAGAAAGCAAAAATGTACATTAGGGAGATCGCTACTGTCTGTGGAGCAGCTGATGAGAACTTACAAAAGGAGTTTTAAACACCCTGCAAAAATTTCTGAGCAGCAGTAAAGTGTCTCTAAGAAGAAAACATGTCACACACCAGTTCTCCTGCAGTGCGAATGAGTTTCCAAAGCTTTTGTGCTAATTGTTATGCATTTTGGACATAATCTATTAATATGTAATCTGAGGAATTGTCAGAATATATCCAGCGAATAGTTGCTATAATTAATGTGATAAATAGCTGTTGAAGGATTTGACAATATCTATTGTGATTCTAAATAGCTTCTTTTCTCTTTTTGAAAAAAATCTTGTCTCTGGTACCTTTGAAAAATCTGGAGGCTTTACATGTATATACAAATAATAGACACACAGATACACACACACACACACACACACACACATGCACACATATGAATCATCTGGAACCTGATGGCAAGCCATTGTTTTGATTTCCAGCATTTGTATTTGCATTTAATCGCAAACACAGTTGTGGAAAGAAGAAGGCAATTGCTCCTGGAGGGAGCATTTGGCTTTGGGTTTTATAATAATGTTTGACTCTTCCTGCTCTTTGATTACCATACTAGTATCTCAGGGGAAGAAAATACAATGGACAGTCGATAAAAATACTGAATTTTAAAAAGGTCACCTGCATAAGGGACTGAGTTCCTGATGCCTTACCATTTTCATTTGAAAAATCTACTCCAATTGGGAAAAGAAAAGTTGGAAACTGTTCTAATAATTGTGCATGATTAAAGGCATTCTAAAAATAATAATTATCACTTTTGTAACTATTCATTCAGAGAAATGGCCTGGATTTCCTTCCTTTGTGTTTTGGGAGAAAAGAAAGGATTCTCTGCTTTTCTGTTTAGCAGTGAGTCCTAGACTCCCTTAACCATGGGCAGTAAGTGGAACATTGTGGAGCAGCCACTCAGGTCTGCATCTTTGGGGGCCACTGGCCTTCCCCACTGAGGTTCCTGAGACAAAGTATTAGCTATCCATTCCTGCCCTTTGACCCATCACTGTTTGCATTAGAACTCTTCTAAGGCATTCTTGTTTCTGGATCTGTGAACCAAAATTGGATGCATACCTAGAATGCAGCAAGTGCTGGAATGGTCGCAGACTGTCCTTATCCGAGCTACTAAAGAAACTGAAACAGGAAGATTCTGAAGTTGTGGACCATCCTGGGCAACTTAAGGAGATCCTGTCTCAAAACAAAATCTGATGAAGAATTAGGAGTATGTAATGCTTTGTGTTTGATTGTCCCCACAAAGCCTCATGAAGTCATGGGGTAGATTTCTAGTTTGTGATTAACTCATGATCCACCTGGATTATGGGTTTGAATGTAGCTGGGATTATGGATGTGGGTACTACACCCAGGTTGGGGCTTAAGGGAGATAGACTGCCATTGTTGCTGCTGTTCCTCCCTTTTGCTCTTGCAGTTTTGTTGCCTTCCACTCCCATGAACTGCTGCCCTTGGCATGTGCCACCCTGCCTAGGTGCCAGCCAAGTATGGACTGCAACCTCCATAGACTGTGAGCTACATAAACCTTTCCTTCCTTCATTTTGAGTGTCTGACATTTGTCTCAGAAATGAGAGAACAGTAACCAAGACAGAGTGTGATTCTGCTCCCTGGATTCAATCTCCATCACTGAGAGGAATAAGAAGAAGAGGGAGGAGGAGGAGAAGGAGGAGGAGAAGGAGGAGGAGGAGAAAGAGAAGGAGAAGGAGGAGGAGGAGGAGAAGGAGAAGGAGAAGGAGAAGAATCATCTGGAAAAGGAAGAAGAGAAGTTTGCAGGCCATTTGCATTGAATATATGTGTGCATGTGTGAAGAAAAACTTAAAAGCTTCTGTATTCTCTTGGCCTCTCTTCTAGGCTAGACTGATGTTTTGTCTTTGTAGCCTTATAAATAAAATAATAGTTATTATTTTAACCTTGGGAAATCAAAAAATATTAAGGTACAGGGACTATAATGCCTAGCTTGAAATTCCAAATGCTAACTTCAGTCGTATAAGTACCCAGTTCTCATAAATTTCTCAAGTATTTAAAAGGTGCCCTTCATTGGACATAGCGGTATTATTCAGCTTTGTATAGTTTAAAGATCTCCCTAATACTCTTAAAAGGTTAATCAAATTTAATGAGATTGTTAAACTAATCAATATTTCTTTTATAGACACATTTTTCACTTGGTCTCCTGAAGGAAAGTCTCCAAGGGAGGGAGAAACAATATGCAGTAGCAAATGGAGTGTAATGAAAACACCAGGGACTCACCTCCATTTTCCCATTAAATTTCTTTTTGAGATTTCTGATTACTGATGCTAATGTATCCTAATGGAACAGGGGAGCTAATTTATCATACTTTCCAATTCAATCTTTTCTCTAGCTGGTCAAAGCCTCAGCACTATGGTGATTTTGTATGATTTCCAGGATTAGAGCTGAGTCTATGTTGTGGTTTCTGAAAGTAGCGGACACTCAGTAGGGGCCACAGCCACTGATTCATTTGTGGAACTTACAGTTTCCATATTTGCCCATCACATGTCTAAAAGATCCTTGGCTTTCTCATTGAAGATACACCAACACATCCCCATGTCCTCCCTGACTCCAGAATGTAAGTCTTGGTTGTTTTCCCAACCCTGAGCTTACCACTCCTACCTAGCTGAATGTACCCTCCTCTGGCTGCCAGCCCTAGAAGCAATGTTTTTGTTCTACTCTGAACACCAGTATCTCTATTGCACCTCAAGTCTGCTCATCACTACAGTGGTCTTTAACTACATCTTACCTTGCTCCTAAGTCTGATTTTATACCCAGGATCCCTCTTGGTTCTTGACTTGTTTTTCCTAGTTTGTTACACTCTCCCCCTGATTTTTCTCCTTTCCTCTCAGTCTGGATTCCCTTTTGAGAAAATTCACGACTCTTTTCAGAAAAAAACTTGCTCACTTCTCAGAGCTTCTACCATCTCTCTATTTAGCTTGTCTCCAACACAGAAGCTCTGTGTCTTTGACTTCCAGGATCCTACAGACTAATCAGAAAAACCTTTAGAAAGGAGCAGTATTCTTTGCTTTCTCTCCCTCTTCATTTGGGCTCACACAGCCACACTGCAGTCCTTCCATTCACTGCTCTTAGGCCAAATCTACCGGAATGATTGCACGCACTCTGTCGTCTCACAGGGCACTCTTGGCTCTTCATACTTCCAACTTGTTCCTTTATGTCTGACTCAGTTCTTCACGATTTTGTCCTACATTTCAGTCATCAACTTTTGCTTTCTGTCTGTTCCTACTGGTAGCCAAAATCCCCTCTTTTTTCTCTGTATTCACTTCCCTTTCTTACTACTTTCTGTTAATCTCTGTCAGCACAAACTATTCCTTGCTTAGGTATTTTCAATACAGTTTTTAGACTGTCCTCCTCCTCCCCACAGGTTCAAGCCATCACCTCCTTGGGCTGCTACCTTATTTTTTTCTTTCTTTTCAGTGTCAAACAAAATCTGGACCTTGGTGGCTCTTCAGTCATCTTAGTTTTCAGTAATTTTTGCTTTGTCCTTATTTCCTTGACATGACTATCTAGTTCACTTTGAATTCCTATTTCCCTGTCATTGTTTTCTAGCTCTCTTCTTTAACCAATCATCATATTATGAATTCTTGGCAGATTATTTCATTCTGTTGGGGCCAAATAACAGCTCTGGTGGGTAATACTTATGTATTTTTATTTACATAACTCAGCGTCCTTATACAACTCTAGGCTTCCAGCCTAATGCCTCTTAACTCTATAACAACCTTTCTAGTGCATCAATACCAGATATAAAATCAGAGCAATCTTTCACAGCAGCTATTACTCTCTTCCAAGTCTGTTAACCTCAGCATGGTTCTCAACTCCTACTCAAGACTTGGGGTCTTCCTAGCCTTCATGACTTTCTAATGCTGCCCTGGTTGGCTTCCAGACTGTCTCCAGGGGGCTCTATTTCTGCAGAGCTTGTCTCTATCCTTCTGATGCAAGCAATGTATCAGGGCCTCAGGTTTCCTTTGGGAACCATTGCAGAATGAATCACTTCCTCTGTTTTCTATCTCTTTCTCCTTTGCAGCAAGATTAATGTCTGAAAGCCCTTCTCCAATGCAACTAAAGCTGTACTAGGTGGGATATCTTTGGATGGGACACCTTCTTCCAGAACCTTATTCATTCTAGAATGAGCTATTCTGAGAGCTCAGCTGGTGTATAGGTAAATAATTATTTAGAAGATGATTATCTTATGAACTAATGCCAGTGGAAATATGTTTTGATCTCTGTATTGTCACAAATTATGAAAATGGGTAGACAGGTTATTACTAAAGTCAGGAGATACATTTATCAAAGACTAAGTCAAATATATTATATAGTGTATAAAGGATTTGCTTTGAGGATTATTTCAAAGTGATCAATGTTGTCTTCCTAAAGAACTCTCCAGAAATACAAGAGGTCTCTTTGAATACAGCACAAGTATCATGAGAAGGACAGAGAAGACTGTGGCACCAAGTGCAAGCCAAGAATTAGACATCTCAAAGCAAGCATTCCTGGTAAATGTGTAGTTCCATTGCCCTTGACATTGCCAACTCCCTGGTCCATGGGCTATGTTTGGTGACAACACACTTTAGTGATTCATGATCCTTTTGAGTAATCCCATGTGGCACAGATATTAGTAACTGTGTAAGTCATTATTTGTCTGTAGTTACTGTGCATTGTTTGCAATACTTTACAGTTTAGGCCTTCAAATAATTCCATGAGCCTCTATGTGTCACTGCCTTCGGCTGAGGAGACTGAAAGCTATGAAGTGCAGAAGTTTTGCCAAGAGCAAAGGACTGCAAACAGTGAGGCTGAGACACCAGCTGAGCCCTGATACCAGCTGTCCTCTGTCCCTCTCTCTCATCCGTCCCTGGACATGAACCTCCCCATCTAGCCTCCACCTTTCCCTGGCTCCCCACATAGGATGCCCCCATGTTGCTGCCTCTCAACTCCACATAGCTGCCTCTGTTGCCAGCAGAGTCAGGTAAGATCAGACTCAGGAGGAACATTTCTGCCATTTATATCAACAAGTAATTAGGGATATATTCATTTATAAGTTCATGAAACTATAACTCACAACAAACATTTGAAGAAGGTGATTAATGTCAGGATACCTTGTGCTCAAGTAGCCAGTTTTTGTGCCTCTACAGCACATATTCTATTTTGTATAAATAATTGTGATTCCTTCATGTCCTCTAGTTGATTCTCAGTAGTAGAGGAAAGTGTTGTTCTGGGTATTTCTAGCAAAACAAAACAATACATAATTGAATATCTGTACATGGAGAAAATGGAAAACTGACCCAGAATAATTTATCTTCATCCATTCAAATAATTTCAACAGCCCTTTCATCTGCATTGGAAATCCAAAGTTGAGGTCCAACTGTTATTTCTCGGAGTGTTTGGAGACACTGGTGGTAACTAGTGTTACCTTCCCAAGAGGAATCTCCCTTCACATCGAGCCCCTTGCTAGTTTCTCCCTTATATTTCTTATCTCAACACGTTGTTCTTCCTCTCCTTGTCTGGCACACATAGACTTAGGAGAGCTGCGCTGTGTAGGAAAACCTTACAGTGCGCTTTGGAGAAAGACCTCCCATGAAACAAAGACAGATTTTCTCTTCTATTTATGGAGATTCTGTCTTCTTCCTTTACAAATTCATGTTTAGGTTTTTAGACCTAAAGTTCTAAACCAGGTTCAGCAACCAGGTCTCTGTGTGCACGTGAAGAATTCATGGGATTCAACTCCTTTTTCCTCTGTTAGGAGGATAAGGAAGTTGGCTGAGGAGGCCTGGAAATTGTTAGCAGCGTTAACAAATGGGCTGGTCAGTTCCCTCTATTCATTGAATCAAGAGAATATAGCTGTATATCTATCTTAACTATTTTGAATCTACAGCTACATCTGTTCAAATAATGTGTGTAAATAGAATATCATGTCTGCATCTTATACAACAAATAACCACTAAGAAAACAATATGCAATGTATTAATTATTGAAACTGTCCTACTAATTTGATTTGAAACTGTCTCATTGCTATTTGTTTTTCAACAAAATTATGGAAAAAAAATTGAGCTGTCTCCAGGGCCACGGAGCTGAATATGAGTTCCTTAATAAACTGCTTTGTGATGCAGTAAAGGAAATCAAATGACATCACTTCCATAAATTGACAAAGCAATTAACAAGCTCTCCATAAAGCCCCAGTAGCCACACATTATAAATTTTGGCACCACCTACTGGCTGGAGAAGTGCTATTTTGTTTTACTATAAGCTTCATTTACATCATTATTTCTTCGAGAGCAATCGGTGTCTGGCCTATAAACCTTGTCATTATATTTCCTACTTGGTGATGTTATTCTGGTTCATAGACCAGAAGGTAATTTTGGCTTTCACTGATTGAACTCAGAGCAGAGTAAGGAAAACATGTTTCCTTGGTATTTAGCATGCAAACGAAAACAATTTCAATATTTACCCACAGACATATGAAATAATGAGCCTAAGAAATCTGTGCCGTGTACATATTTCAGCGGTGACCCTAAAAAGACATCACACTTATCATATTCGGCTCTGTTCCCAAAATACATTTTTTGACAGGAGACAAATTAGAACATTACATTGCATGGGGATGGGACCCATCTCCCTACACGGGTTTGATTAAATGCCTTTGACCCATGTCATTGACCACGGAAAGGAGAGAGAGAACATAAATAAATTCTATGATTTAGAAGTACAACGCAGACAGGGGGGCCTCTGAAAGTGCAGCACTCTGCTGTCCGCTCCCTGCTCCTTTGCCTCGGTCTGCACCCTCACCCTGCAGCAGGGCCTCCCTTGACAGGGCCACGTGGAAGAGGGATGCTGCTCCCCCACCTTTGGCCTGAGGTGCAAGCAGAGGAAAAATGCATCAGGGACAGACATACAAAAGGCCATCCAGTAACTGGCAAAGTCTGTGACCTGAACCATGTGGCTATGACAAGGGCATGTCATAGCCTCTCTGAGAGATGGTTCCCATCTACTCGAGTGAATGGAAACAAATTTCCAGACCATAAAGATGTTCACTGGGACACACAAAAAAAAAAAAGATGCACATTGATTAGGAGGAATACTTACATTAAGTTATGTTCTCTATTTGATTTCTTCATAAAATGAAGCCAAAGAAGAGAAAAAAATGAGTGTACTCTGATCTCTCCTTCCCTGTGTCCAATCTCATCTTCATCTAAAGCCTGGTGACAGTTTGTATCTTTGACCTGGTACTTGATGCAAAACAGTCATTAAATTAGGTTAGTGTTGGTATCTGAAGAGCGAAAGCAATTTTTTAAAAATTTTTGATTGGTATCTATTTTATGGGTCATACACTATTTTGCATTTACTTTTTCAAGTAATTAAATATAAAATCTGCATCAACTATACAGGGTTCAAGTTGCATGGTAGGTGATCCAGGAAAATGACCTTTAAGGATCTATTGTAATAAATTTTGAGATAAAATTCTAATATTTCTCTGCTGATGAATCTAGGGGGAAAATGATCGTGTTGACTTTCTTTGAAAGAATGGACACTTGCAGCACCATTCATGTGAAGTTTTCCTTCCAAATGTAAATGCTTATCTTCCGGAAAGAGAAGCAGAGTAGGAATCCGCCAGGTCTTGTAAATCTGCTACATGAGACTGTGTGAGGGCTGGGGTGAGAGCCCAGGGGCATAAGTGTCCGTCTCTGAACTTAAAACAGGAAGGACTGTCTGTGACCCCCAGCTGGGTGACCAGGGACAAATTACAGTTTCCAGATCTTTGGTAAAGAAATTGTAATTTATACAGATTTCTGTGGAAAAATTAGCTTTGTTCACTCTCCCCCACTTACTGGATGCTTATAGAGCCCAGTAGATGTTTAATTGCTAAATGTGGGCATGCAGGCTTTGCTTAATGATGAGCTAATGTGTGTCCAGGTAGCATAGTGAGAACAATCCTGAGAGGACTGTCAGTGTTCCACTTCAGACTCAGATGGCTCCAGGTACAGCATTTGCTTGTGTATCCCCTGGATCAGGAGCAGATGACCTTGACCCACAATGGGAAGGTTGAGCCTTTTCTGGTCCTCATTTTTCACTGCCGAAATATGGCTGGGCTGTCCTTTCATAAGAGCCCCCAGCATAGGATTGCAGGCCTACAAGCACAGCCCCATAAAGCAGAATTACTGAAGGAGGAGTCCCTGGAAGAACTTCTGTCTGGTGGTCACTGACACTGGCTTCATCTTCACTGGGAGCCTTACCATTGAGGGGGCACAGCTTGTCTGTGTTTTGGTGGCTCTTGACTATGCTTGTGAGTTTAGCAGCACAGACATTTAAAGTGAGCAAAAACAGGTCCAGAGAGGTGAGCTGTCTTGCTATCTCCCAATAAGTAGAAAAGGCCCAGGTCTAGAACTCAGGACTCCTGACTCTGAGAGACACACATGACCCTTGGGCTCACTGCCCCAGGGCTGCTGTGCTCACCGACCACTGCTCACTCAGTGGATGGGCATCCTTCTCAAAGAAGGTGCTCACCAGCTTCAAGTGTTATGGTTAGGAGGAGAAGGAAGTTTGCACAGGTGAGCATCTGTTGGATGGCAGGTGCCATTCAGAACGTGCGTTAGAGCCAGGGAGGTAGCTCGGCAATCTAAGTGCCTGCCTGCCAAACTCAAGGGTCCAGGTGCTGTCACTGGTAAATACCACATGCTGTGCCAGCCCTGTGCTGAGCCAGCCACAGAAACTGGATGTGGTGGCTCATGCCTGTAATCCAGTGCTGGGAAGCTGAGACAGGCCAACCATTAGGAATCTTAGCTGTGTAGCAAGACCCTGTACCAAACAAATAAAAGACTTTCTAAAAAGTGCTTCATTTCATCTCCATTGCAAGCTGGGGGTTTTGCATGGAGAGTTGCACTTCACAGATGATGAAAACAAGTTGTAAAAATGTTAAATAACTCTCTGTTTTCAAGAGGAGGACTTCAAAGACATTTTTCTTTCATAGATTATGATACATGGTGCCACTGTCTACACTCCAAAGCCCCCATAATGAAGGCCACCATAGCTTAGAAAGAGTCAAGAGAAAAGGCTTCATGGTTCCCAAGAGGAACCCTGCAGAAGTCTGATAGCTGAAGAATTAGAGGAAGAGTCAGAAAGTGAGAAAGGTGGCACCCATAGAGTACATGTCTAGGGCTTATCTGCATGGCTGTTTCCTGCAGCACTGGTGGGCCTGATTCTTTTCTAGAGTGTGCTGTGGTCAAATAACTCTGACTCTAACTCCTGATGTCAGATCCGAGAAGTGTGCACCTCATTGTAGGACACTAGGTGAGAAATGATGACAATGTTCACCACTTTCTTGTCCTCATTCGTGTGGCAATCAGATCTGTTTCATGCTAGCTGCAAAGCCCGGATGTGGGGCTAAGGTTCGTTCTTCTGCCCTGCATCCCTGTTAAGTGTCTCCTGGATCCAGGAACTCTGGATCTTCAGGGACAGCAAGACAGAGAACCAAACTGCAGCATCACTGGGAGAACGGAGAGGGGTGCACAACCGGAAATAGTGTGCTCTGGCTTTATCTGTCTCTGAATCTTCTTGGTACGTGGGCACACCACACACCCTCATATCCATGAGTCACATGCATGGTACATGCAACACATGCAGCCTATGGATGGCCTTTGCTTCTTCTAGACAGAGGGACGCTCCCCTTTCCCTAGTGATGCCAACCCTGCAAGAAACAGTGCCACAACTAACATGAGCAGCAAGTGCACAATTGCAGTTGAGCCACAAACCACACTTCCGCATGTAACGATCGCTTAGACTGGCACAATAGCATGGGCTTCCTTCGCACGTCTGCACCAGCGTGAGAGACGTTAGGAGTTTGGCCCACTCTGCCTAATTCAGAATTTTTGGCAGGCAGGGGAAGTGGGTAATGCTCAGATTTGATTGGTAGCATAAGGTTTTAGAAAGATATCTGTCAAACATTCATATGTCGGATTACATTTTTGACAACCTACTTGGAGATTTTTATATGTCCAGAAAAAGTTATGTTTTTTAAACTTTGGACTAAGGCAGATTCCTTGGAAAAGAGGAAGTTTTGTTTGAAATGTCCCCAAGTTATTCTTCCAAAGCCCCTACTCAAAGGGTCCTCTTAGCTCTGTCCCCTGGCAGCACAGTCCCTCACAGAGGCACACGTGAACCGTGCTAAGAACTCACCCATCAGTTGAGACCTGAATCCACCACTTTACTGGTGTGGAAGACAAACTGAAGGACAGGAAAAGACTTCCATAGTGTAGCAATTTACTGATTAAAAATCCCATACAAACTCTGTGGAACTCTTATTATTGCCAGGAGTGCAGCTACATGGTTCGGCCACATTAACATGCTCTCCAACCAGAGCACAAGACAGTCCTTGCCCTTATCTCTATTTTATAGGCAAGGAACATAAGGCCCCAGGAAGTCAACTAACTTACCCAGCCACCCAATTAATAAGTGACAGAGCTATGTCTATAACTCCAGGCTGTTAACCTCCACACCCTACTGTTTCAGCTTCCAAACGACCTTGCTGTCTGACCCTCTTATTAAACACTCAAGCTGTGCCATGCACTGTGACAAGTCTGTGATCATAGGGTCTCCCGATGCAAGGGGAGGCCACACCATATGTTCAAATGGATGGTTTCAGTTGGTCAGCAGGGAGCAGACCAAGAAACAGGCAGTTTGGTTTGCCCCGTCTGGGCAGGAGCACAGACCTGAGTGGGAGAACGTGAAGATGATGGTGCTCGCCAAGTGGTCCGGGCAGGACAGCCCTGTAGCGACGGCATGGACACAGTCTTCCTTGCTTGTGCCTGTGTGCATGTGTGTGTGTACCCCACACCCCTATACCCAGGCAGGTGTTCTCACTCAACCCTGTACGTGACGGCTCAGGGCCAATGCAGCTGCACTTCTGCTTCTGGAGATTTCCTTTAATCCCCTTTCTTCCCACACTCAGAAAGGAACCAATACCATCAGGGATGATTTAGAATCTTAGTAATATAAACAAAAGGCCGTCAGACCTTTATGCTTGTATTTATGGCCACTTACCCTTTACACCACCCTTGACCCCTGGCTGACTACAGGCCATTTTTCTTGGTATCTAAGGGGAAGGCTTTGCTCTAGAAAGGACAGCTCAGAAGGCTGAATGGCCCAGGCAAATGCCAGAGCCCCAGGTAGCTGGTCACAAGCCCTGCTCCTCCTTCTGCAGGGCTTCAGCCTCTTGCCAATGCCCAGAGTCTGTTCCTGACCCTTTTGTCAAAGAGGCGACTTACCCTTTATCCATCCATTTCATCTTTGTGCTTGCTCACTAGACCCCTCGGGCTTCTACTCTGTCTTGTGAATTCGTCCTGGAGTCTCCAGGCAGAGCAGCTAGCATGGGCTCCACCAGGCTGGCTGGCTGCCTGTGTCCTCACCATCTGGCCTGCTGGAGTAGCCCAGCCCTTTGCGGTCTCCATTGCCCAGCAGTCTGGGCACCCTCTCTCCTTCTTTACCCAGGCAGGTGGGAAGCCTGCAGTGCTCTATTTTAGTATAGACTGATGGAAAAGTAGGTGGTTTCCAGAGCCAACATGTAAGAGCCTTTCCCCCTTCTGAGACAGAAAAGGACAGGGCATTGCTATTGTCAGGCACGTAGACATCAACATAGCAGCTCTGGTTTCGATAGAGCTAATTAGAGAACATCAGGTGGCTTTGATGTGCCACCATGCAGGTGCCCTCCAGTGCCCCGTGTCTTGCACTTATACACTTAACCACACCCCGACACACACAGGACACATACACTCACGCATGTACGCATGCACATACGTGGAAGGGAAGAACAACGTGGTGGCTTCAGATGTGTGTAGTTTGGAGCAGCAGAAGAGAGGCCTCCTTGTGGGCACTCAGATTCGCCCTCAGACTGCCTTGTGGGCAGTCCATGTGCCGCTTCCCAGGGTACAGTCCGTGGGGATGCCCCCCCATGGTTTCTCTTTGGGGAAGGAAGAGGAAACTCCTTTCCCTCTATGAGGAAATAGCAGCAGCAGGAGGAAAGCTGTGCTCCCAGCAGGACAGTGTGCTCTCTTCCTGTCTCCAGCTGGGGAAGGCTCCAGCCAGCAGGCAGCCACTAGTGGAGGGCTGAATCCCTGTGGCCCAGTGTGGCTGCCTACAGATGCAGCACAGAGGCCAGGAGCTCTGGGAGCAAGAATCCAGCTGCAGAAGTTCGACTGGGGAACCTGGGGAACATAGCACAAAGGGAAGAGACACAAAGGGGTGATCAAGTGGACAGAAAGGTTCAACTTTTTAAAAAATTACAGTAAATAATATTAATACTAGTTCTCCTCAAAATTCAGCCCCCCTTACTTTGAACTCACTCATTGTCTTTTCTTACAGTTCTACAGGTTGTATTTCATGAGCACCTTTACAAGCTGTGATAAAAAGTGCAGTGAAGAGCCAGCCAGATAGCTCAGTGGATTAAAGCACCTGCTTAGGCAGACAAAGGGATCAGGGTTCAATCCCTGGCTTGCCATGCCTGCCCCACCCCTGGGGTGTACTGAGACAGTGACTGAAACTGGACATGGTTGTGTGTGCCTGCAATCCCAGTGCTTGGGAGTCTGGAAACAGGAGAATCTCTACGAGTCCAATCTGTGTAGTTTGGCCCTGTAGACCCTGTACCAAATACATTTTTAAAAATGCAGTGAATGCTGCTACTGAGTGCTGACCAGTGGGCAAGCAGGTCCCTACACACATGACACCATGTCCCCTCTGTCTTTGTCAGTCCATCTGGCACTGTGCCACCTCTGGCTCTTCCCCAAAATCATAACAACCAGGAAAGAGAAACATTTAAAATCAGTTGAGGATGCTGAGGCAACTGTAGCAGCACAGCTAGATCCTGATAAAGAATTTCTAGAAAGGCTTCCGAAAGTGGGAAGGGGGATGGGAAAGAATATTCAAAGGGAAGAGGAGGATTTTGATGGGGATTGATGGCAGTGCTTCTTTTACTCTAATCCAAATTTTACAATTTAATCATCCACCATATTTGTTGATTGCATCTTATCCAGGAAATTTATTTCTTATGATAGCAATGTTTCCTTGAGATACAAAATGATGATATAACCCTGAAGTATTGTTGGATCGTACCTCCTGCGTGTGCTCTTTTCCCCAGCCCCTCTGGTTGGCCTTGACATGAGTGCCAAGGGAAAAGCAGTGCCAGGTCTAGGCTGAGCTGTCACGAGCTTGCTTCTTCCCCAGAATCCCATGCACCCCTAATCCGAGATGAGGTCCTAGCCCCTGACTGCCCCAGGCATGTGTGTGAGTACTGATGTGGCCACAGGACTGACCACACCAGGGTGTTTAAGGCTGTGAGTTCGTGTCATGTAACCAGAGGTCTTAATCCTCGATCAGCACCGAAGTCCAACATAAAAGGCTGAGAGGGGACATTATGGGACAATATGGATACAGCCTATTCTATAGCTGGTGGCATAGAGTAAATGGTAGGTTCCCTACCTTGTGGGGGTGATCTCTGGGGTCATCTAGGTTGCTTCCACCCAGGACATAAATGGTAAAAAAAAAAAAAAAAAAAAAAAAAAGGAAAGAGAGAGCCACTGTCTTGATGGTTCTCGAGTCATTTGGTAACACTAGAAAAATCTTTCAGAGCGCAAACATGCACATGTGCTCACGCACAGAAGATAAATGCGGATCACTAATAGCCGGTACCCAGAAGTACATATGGTACACACGCTTACTGCTGATCCTGTCATTCTGTGGGCTGCAAAGCTTGAAAGGTAAAACCTTTCAGTGAGGGAAGAGAGGCAGGAGAGAGGCCATAGGCCACGATGGAGGAGGGGAGTGCAGGGGGTGTCGCTGCCTGGGGACTCCAGTCTCAGTGTGGGCGGACGCCTGGCAAGCAGGTGGCCATGTGCTAGGCTACTTTGACCTGTGGGAGGTGGCACCAGAAAAAGAGCCAGGATCAGACTGCAGTGGAAATCAGAGGCAGCTGGAGAGCAGGAGACAGGAGCCCCATCCTCTTTGCTGCCTCTCCTGGGCTGGGGCCTTGGCAACAGTACTGCCCAGATCGAAGCACAGTACAGCTTGGGCCCCCAGGGAGGAAATTTCCCACACCAGAACCTACATGTGTACGCAGTGGCTGATTTTTCCCTATTGCATCAGCATTCCCAGTGTCTCAGGCTGTCAAATCCCAGAGAGACACATGTCACATTTGTTTTGTCTATTCCTAGACAGTAACCTGCCTCCGTGTTAGATTTCAGAGTCTTCTGGTGACTGTGGTGGCACCAGAGAAACCTTTGTTAAATTTAGCCTGCTTGCTAATTAGGAACAGAGGACATGTTACGCTTGAGGCTTAAATACAGAACTTGGCAGGAGACCAAAATATGAAATCAAGTTGTCACGTTGGACCAGGGGCAAATCCAAGCTGATTGACCTGGGGTTCTGACCTAGGGTGCTGTCATTTGAATCTTGTAGGTCTAAACTGTGTAGGAATTTATGCACACTTGTGAATGCTAGTGTGTGCGTGCATACACACACACACACACACCAGCTATTCTAATTCAGCATCCCCCACTGTCTATGTTAGCAGAAAAGGCAAGTGTAGCCAGGGACAGAAGCAGGGACAGTGTCCGGCGCCGCTCCCGTCCCGCAGAAGAAGACACTCAGACACTCATATGCAGGGTTCAGCAAGCCTTTATCGAGTGGGATGCAAGCCTCTACATGTGTCCGCTATCCGCGGCTCCTACCGTGCAAGCATGTGCAACTTCCTTATGCAATAGGTTATATAGTATACACAATCCAATCAGGGGGAGCCACGCAGCGCCCGCGGATAGGCCCTCGGCGACAGGGTGATTTATCATAACTAAATAAGGCGATGAGTTGTACAAAAACAAGAATCAGGAAGCAGGATATGGGCGCCATCTTTGCAGACACGATGGGCGGGGGAGCGAGGAGCGGGCGCCATCTCGGCTCGGCTCCCAACATCTCCCTCCTTTTGTTTTACTAAGAAGGCAATAACCAGCGATACACGAGTGAATATAGTGGCTTGTACCCTGTTTTACCTAGCTCGCGAGCGGTCCCCCGGCGCCAGTCGGCCATCCCAGTGCCTGGTTACCCTCCTGAGCCTCATCCTTTTGCACAGGGCTAGGATTAACGGATGGAACCTAGATGCGTACAAGCATATATTCTGATGTTCCTCTTAAAACCCCGAGAGGAAGACATCATGCAGTGCCGCTCGGCCTCACACCTCGGTATCCAGCTGGTTTGCCAAGGGAGTGGGGCCTGTCTTAGGTTGAT